>CM035169.1:24478612-24574856 GCA_020205615.1 Panax quinquefolius | reverse complement strand
CTGTTTCTCCTCCAAAATTCCATCACTGCAACATGAGATCCCATTAGCACCTTGGCAACAGCTTGTCACAGTTTCTTTCAAATCCAGCTTCTCCTCCAAACTTCCATCTTTGCAGCATGAGATTCCATTACCTCCTTGGCAACAGCTTTCCACAGTAGCCTTCTCCGCCTCGCTGCTTTCTTGAGGCACATGCTCCTTCTCATTATCATTCTTCAAACCATTTCCATTTGGAAGCTTCTGTTCATCCACTTTTTCGGCATCCTTGACACGTGCACCCATTTGGCCCCTGCAATTGGTGATACATAATTAAATGTTCTTAAATAGTTAACAATGCCAGATAAAAAGAAAACACATTAATATTATTAATTGCAGCATAAAATCTCGTGTCTTCAATAAACCTAATATAGAATAAAAGATTAATGTTCCAAAACAAATGTACTAATAGTTCAATCTAAACATGTTAATTTGCATTGCATGTTACAGTGGATATACATATAAGCAGATTACAATGGCACTAATCAAGGTTCAACTGTGCAAACGAAAGGCACAAATCATATAGCCAGAAGAAAAAACAACAAAAGTACAACTCTGATTTTGTCTCAACTGTAATTGATATGGAGACTATTTAACTATACTATCATACTAGATCAATGAGAGGGTGTACAGGATGTTAGGTTCATAACAAAAACAACTATATATGAATAACTACATAAACTTTGAGATGCATGAATAAATCAAGGTTTTTTAAGAAATCATTTCCAAAATTAAACAAATATCTAAGTTTGGAGTTGAGAGACTTCAGTTCAGTATATACCCGTCACCAATGTCACCAAGAAAAAACATGATCAAACAAATACATGACTCGAATAAAGCCCAAGCCTCACATTTGATGCCTTCCTAAAGCAAATCAAATAAATTAGATATAAAAAGGCAAATGAATGCATATCATTACTGCACACAGAAATTTGAACAAGGCAGTTCAAATAATTAGGCAAATGAATGCATATCATTACTGCACACAGAAATTTGAACAAGGCAGTTCGTGGAACTCGGCGCACCACAATTAGTAGGAGTATTAACTTTTCGGAGGTAGAATTTATTTTGAAAATCAACCATAGGTGTGTGCGTGTGTGTGTGTGTGTGTGTGAGAGAGACAGAGTTATTGCATAATATAAAAAATAAAAACCAAGTCAAATTGCAGGATGCTAAGATTAAAAGCAGGAAAAAGAAATAAAAATTGATTAGACAGTTTTATCATGCAAAAAGGAAACAAGGGTTCATGGAAGCAATTCAAAATCCTTAGTTATGCTATTTGGAATCACAATTCACACATTTAGAAAAAATATCAGTCTGTTACTCTGATAACTCAGCAAAATAAATGAATTACACATTTTCACAATTGCTTAGCAAGAAAAAGTATTTGCATTATTTACACTCAGCTGGTAGTAAATTTCAAGTACATGTGTACATCAAACAGACAAGAATAAAGATATTTCCATCAAAGACCTCATAATTGAAAGAAAAAAACCCCATACAGCTATATTCCATTCTATCACCGCAAGTAAATTGTCATCTCAAAATATGAATCTCTGAACATTTATCACTAGATGTTTGGGTAACACTGGTCAAAATATTGAAATAGAGCAAACATGCACTGGCCAATAATTTTAGTCATTTGTTAGATGAAAAGTTTTAGAAATTGTCTCATTTTGGTTCTAAAAAACCAATAACAAAAGCACAACCATGACAGAATAAAATTAGACTACAAAGATGCATGAAGAAAATGAAGCAAAGAAACCTCCAAATCCGTTCAATGATCTCGCCCTTCCCAATATGTTGATCTAGTAATTCAGACACATCAGCTGGGGTAACATAACCATACCTGAAAAACAAGAATGAGGCGTTAACACTATCAGAAATAGCCAACTAAAACCTCAACTTTTTCTTAAGTCATTACAAACCAACAAGGGAAAGATGATTGAATCTAGATCCTACCAATGACCAGTGACTTTTCCATCTGAATCTGGACTAAAGATTATCAAGTTCCCAGCATACTTGTGTCCCCCAACATGTGAGCAAGCACTCACAAACACCTGATCCTCCAACCCTTTCAGTTCAATCTCCTCTTTAAACTTCTCAATCAAAGCTGGTCCACAAATTCCGCACCTTCGATCTCTAGTATTATGAGCGCACACGAATACATGAGAACCTGTCAACACCTCCTGAATTCCAGAAGTCCATGGTTTGCCATTCACAAGTACATCCTCAACAAAAGTATCTATGTCTGAGTCCTTCAATCCCCTTCAATCACAAAAAAAAATAATTACAAATGTACGTGACTCAACCAAGAGAGCCTGAATATTTACTCATCAGAAGAAAACTACACTCATAGCAAACTTAACTTCAATAAGTAAAACTCTATTTGTATGACATCGATTTAAACAAACAGCAGTGCCAGACTCAGCAATTTAAAGTCCAAATCATCACAATTGTTCAGATTGTGGTTTATAGATTGTCAAGTTTAAAGGTGCACAAAACAAAACAAACTTACATACATTGATTTAGCTTCAATGATTACTGGTATTTGATCAATTTACTTGTCACAAATCAAAACAAACTAAGCTTCAATAATTGAAACCTTAACTAACTATCCAAATTCATCCATCAATTTATAATAGGACTCAATAATGAAAGTCAAACTTCATCACCCTTATCCAATTTGTACTAGATATTGTGGATATGAAACACGAACTACAACTATTCAAGTAAAAGCACAAGTAAATAATCCTCATCAATCAATTACCGGTATTTAATCATCTCAGGGAAACTCAAAACATCTCCATCCGATAACTCTGTCTCATCGCGGCCCTCACATATCGTCAAACGAGTCTACATATTCAAATCATCGAGTCAAAACTCATCATAATCAAATTGACTCCGAACAAAAACAGCAAACAATATATAAATACACACGCATCAGAATAACAAAATCCTAATGGATTGATTGCATTAGCTCTATACGAGTATATGTAGATGGATCATGGAGTACCTTGACACTAATATCGTTCTTACGAGCCTTAAGAGCTTCGGACAGAAGCTTCGGAAGCGGATCGGAGTCGGAGGCTTCGACGCGAGGAGGCCAAGCCTCGTGAGTCTTGTAGCAGAGGAACACGTGTCTGTCGTAAGGATCGACAGTGCCGGAGATATTTGCCTTGTACATCTCCGGACGCTGGAATCCAAACTTCACGGCGTCGTCTTCGACGACAGCCGCGGCGGAGGAGAAATTTTCTACAGTGTCGGCCATGGCGGAAACTAGGAATCGCAGAGAGGAGCGAGAGAGTAGAGGTTTAAAGGATAAGGAGGAGGGAGAGATCTGGGAATAATTGGAAAGCGCAAATTGCATTTGCATTTGCATTTGCCTTTCATTTCATATTTTTATGGGTTGTTGTAAATTGTAGAAATTGTGATGAGGAAGTGATGATTTGATCGTCCGTAAGAGCATCTCCACGGACTATGTTATATTTAATCCATCTGACATCAGCAAATGTTTTTTAGTCTTCACTCTTTCTAATAATCTTGTGAACTATGACATAATTCAACGATCATATTCTAACGGTCATATTCCAACAGCCATATTATAACGGCTATATTTTAATAAACAAATAACATCTATAAATATAAGTCACATCTAGTCTCTCATATTCAGTCATCTTAACTTCATTCTTCCAATCAAATAAGTTATTTTAAATATGTCTCGTCAATTCGAACCATCTATAAATATGTTGCACGTGGATGAAGAAGAAGATGAAGAAGCATATGGACAATTTTAGGCATGGCGGCTATTGAAGAAAAACAACAAAATGTCAATAGGCATACATCACGTCATCGTGGTTCTGTGCAAGGTCGTATTACCGTTGATCGTGATAGACATGAAGGTCATAATCGACTTTTTCGTGATTATTTTGCAGAACATCCTACATACCCCCCGTATCTATTTCGGAGAAGGTTTAGAATGTGGCGCCCGCTTTTCCTCCGAATTCAAAGAGCAGTTGAAGCGTATGATTCATACTTCGTCCAAAAAATGAATGTTGCAGGACATCTCGGTTTATCTTCTCTACAAAAGATAACTGCCTCAATGCGGATGCTTGCCTATGGTGTTTCAGCGGATTCCGTTGATGATTATGTGCGGATCGGTGAAAGCACGGCTATATTGAGTCTTAAAAGGTTTGTAAAAGCAGTCATTTCAATTTTTGGTGATGAATATCTGAGATCCCCAATAAGTAATGACATCGTTAGATTGCTATCAAAAGTCAAGAAGGCGTGGTTTTCCGGGATGTTGGGGAGCATCGACGCATGCATTAGAAATGGAAGAATTATCCGGTTGCGTGGCATGGTATGTATTCTGGACATGTGCATGAGCCAACAATTATTTTAGAACGGTGGCTTCATACGATCTTTGGATATGGCATGCATTTTTTGGATTACCAGGCTCTCATAATGATATTAACGTTTTGAGAGATCATCTATCTTCTCGATCTTATTGAAGGTCGTGCTCCACCCCAGTGAACTACTCAATTAATGGAAATGAGTACACGATGGGATATTACCTTACTGATGGTATATATCCCCCATGGGCAACATTTGTTAAAACCATTTCGGCACCTCGGGGAAATAAAAGAAAACTATTTGCTAAGACTCAAGAGGCACTTAGAAAGGATGTTGAGCGAGCATTTGGGGTACTGCAAGCACGTTTTGCGATAGTTCGTGGTCCTGCACGATTTTGGGATCAAACAACACTAAAAGAAATTATGACTGCATGCATAATATTACATAATATGATCGTTGAAGATGAACGAGATGAAAACCAAGAACCAACAACCTACGATACACATGACGAGATTCCAACTGTAGAAGTGTCTCACGTGGCGTACCTACAATTACTTGAATTCATTGAAGCAAATCATCGCATAAGGGATAAACAAGTTCATTCTAAACTGCAAGAAAATATTATTCAACACTTGTGGACACTACATGGCGGAGCCTAATCCATTACATTCTACTACAATAATAAGCAAATTATGATTCTATAATAATAAGCAAGTCAACTACTAGATGTAACTCTTTTCATGATTTCTTTCTTGCGTTGTTTGTAATATTACTACTTCAGGCTCCGTGTTAGCAGTTGGTCAATCATCATGATCCTTTCATCCTCTTGTCTTTTCGTGATATTCAACTTCTCTTGCTTTTGAAAATATATTATGTCCATGTTCTCTTGTCTCTTTTGTTGGTTCAATTTCATCTGATGCTCGAACTTCTCAAACCTCAACTCCATAGGTGTACTAGTATCACCGATTCCTTTGCCCTTTTTAAATAATGCTTTCGAAGCCTTTCTTCCCATTGGCCTCTCTAATCTTGTAGAGATTGTATCTTCAATACCATCGTCTTCACCCAAACTGACTTCTTCTGCAGTTGATGGAGAAGATGCTGCTGGACTTGACTTTCTATTACTTTTATGTTTTTTTCCACTATTATCTATTCTCCATTTCGGTGCATCCTTTAATATTCTCCAACAATGCATAAATCTAAATGGTTGATTTTGCATACTTTTGAACATCTCTAATGCTTGACATATCTATTGAAAAATTATTTACAAATTATTAAATATAAAATATAAGAATAAAACTTAATGAAATTTTACATGAAAAAAAATTGAAATACCTTATCTTGTTCGCCTACACCGCTTTGTTGCATTCTTTCAATTGAAGCATAATATCCACAAAATTTGTTCACCGCGAGTTGAATTGTTGACCAACGTTTCGCCAAAGCAGTAGAATTGCGTTCAGACTCAAAATTCTTGTATTCGTGAAAGTATTCGTGAACTCTTTCCCAATATCTTCCATGTTTCTGATCGTTTCCTTGAATTGGATCCATGCTTACATTAAGCCATGCGGAAACAAGAAGGGTATCTTCATCAATAGTATAATTTTTCTTTCGTCCTGTTCTTTTATTGGACTCATTTTCAGGAGTCTGAATTGGTACATCAGTTTGAATTGAAAATTCATCCAATAAATTTGAATCATCAAGTGAGAAACCTTCAGATAATAATGAAGAATAATACATCGGAGGACTATGATTTTTCATCTAAAAAAAATTAAAGAGATATTATCAATAAAAACTAAAATTAAATATAATAAAAATACAATAATTAACAAAATACTTACAATTGCTAAATGTTGAACTAATTGATTGAGAAATTATAAAATGTGTTGAATAATGGTACATATTTATAGACTTTCATTTTTTATCCGTTGATTTCATTTTATTACCGTTCTGATATTTTTTATTACCGTTCTGAACTTCTCAGATCTATCCGTTGGCATACTCTTTGTCTCCTTCATCTGTCTCATTCTCCTTCATCTTCAACCTCCATTCTTCTCCTATCTGTTGAGCCTTCTATTTAAATATAATATAAATTATAGTCCATCAGATTTGGTTCGCAGATTTAGTCGGTTTGGCTTGCCGGAAAAAGGGGCGGATTAAATTTACTCCATCTATTTGGAAGCGATTTTAAATCCAGATGGTAAATATATACTCTTTAATCGAAGCAGCCTTTAGCTGGAGTTTACTCTAAGGCTGAGTCCGGCTTGTGCAGAAAGAAAGAAGATATATGGCACGCGCCAAACATGTGAGCATTGTGACATGTTTGTTTGGTTGCTTTTAAAGCCTGCAACTCTTCCTTTCTCTTCTCTCCCTAGTTTTAAAATTGGAAATTTTGCATTTTTGTTTCGCAAAAACGAATTTGCTTATATAAATATTTTATTTTAAATGTTCTTTTCACCCTCTCTAAAATGTTATAGTTTTAAGAAATTAGTAAAATACTTTATGTTTGTTTATAAAAATTATTAATCTTGTTTGTTTTTAAATTTAAGCTTAGAACTAATGCTGATTGGATACCAAACTCATTTTGAATAATAAATACAGATAAATCAAATTGAGTAACACAATAAAATAGTCAAGCACGGAAAGATGATGGAATGTTTATTGTTTTTTCCCAAAGTAAAATAAAATCCAGTAGGATGATTTATATTTCCGATGGAATTAAAAAAATTCAATATTAAAATTATAGATGACGCCTTTGAAATAAGTTTGTCACAACCAAGCAGTTAACACCTGAATCCTGATTTACTCAAATTATAAACTGTTTACTATTTTTACAAGGTACAATTTTCTAAAATAAAATACTAATAATAATAATAACAAGTGTAGATATATGCACACAATAGATTAATATTTAAACATTATTTCTTTTCTTTTCTTTTTGCTAATTTGAACACACGCACACCACACAACTCGAACCCTTAATTTTATGGGATGAACCGAGTATTGAGTTGTTCATATTTGATTTACAAAATTTATCGAGTATAAAATAAAGTTTAATTAAGACATTTTTAACTACCGAATTAATAATCTCAAATTGAGTCCGAGCAATTTCACATTTAAGATATTTTAAATTTATGTATAAATATTAAATAAATGATTATATAACATTAAATATAATATCAAATATATATATTGTTCTTGTATTGGAAAAAGATATTATTATTTATTGGACAAAAAATAGTGAGAGAACCAAAGTTATATTTAATATTTAGGTTACTATTGGAAACTAAACAATTAATGCTTACTTAAAATTCTCTAAAACGTCATATATTAAGGGACGGAGGGAGTATTATGTTACGTTTAACAATGCTATTTAAAATTTTTAATAAAAATTAAACACCATATATTAATTAAATTTCAATTTTAGCTTGATGAAATTCCAAATGTGATTTCGAGTCCCAACTACAATTTGAAAATTTAATATCGAATCGGCTGACATGAGTATATAGTGTTATATAAAGTAACTATCTATATGATTATGATTAAGGGAGAAAGAAAAAATAAATAAAGAAATTAATATTTTAACATGTATATTTTTTATATTTTTACATAATTTTTCATTATATGAAAGATAAAGATGAAGTCACCACTTTCATATATATATATATAAGAAAAACTCATATAAAAATATATGAAAATAGTACTCCAAAAAATAATCGTTAATTTTGAGGTTATGTAATAAATCTCACTCCCTTATCATTTTTATAGGTTTATATATTTACCCTTTTTCATTTAATTTTATTCATTAAATTTAATAAAATTTACCATAATTGCACAAACACGAGTGTGGCTAAATTGGGAACGGAGGGAATTGATCATGTGGTTAGAGAATAGTGGAGGCTTGAGTCAATTCCAAATTGTAGGGCCCACAATTAATCTGTTCGTAAGAGCTCGCGTCATCAGCCCAATCCCGTCAACTTTGCAAGGGAAGTTTTTGATATTTATTGCTAGTTGCATCAAATTGTTCGAGGTAGTAGTATTATATATTGCGTGGATATTTTTTTGTAACATATGACTATTCTTTTTCTTTTTTCTTTTTTGGGAAGCGGAGAGGTATTCAATTCAAATCGGAAACAATGAAGCAAAGGACAGAAATAGTATTAGATGCAGCTATGGCTCCGCAAAGTCGATCAAAATAGAGGTTAGTGTGATCAGGGATTTGAACATGTTTTATACTCCCTTCGTTCACATACAATTTAATTTTTGAAGTCAAACGATGACATAAAATTAGTATGAATTAATTAATTTTAGTTGATACAATTAATATAATTATATAATATATACCATCATTCTAAATTTTAATAAGTCATTAATTTTGAAATTTAATATGTCAGTCGGTTGACACCAGCAGTTTTCCACTCCTATTAGTATAAAAAGGATACTTGCATTTTCTTACTCCAGGAACGATAATTTTGTGTTCCTTCACAAGGAAAATAACTACTGAAATACAATCCAAATATGAAACCAATTCCATTCAAGTTTTCAAAAACTTAAAAGAAATCCATCTCTAAATAGTTACCAGAAGGCTTCACATCAACACCTGATACCTTCTCCACTTTAGGTGCCACATTAATCATGAACGGTCTTGGCACATCTGGTGGACTGGCGCAACGGATAAGCGCCCAATTTACACTTTGAAAAAATGGATGCTGCTTAATTTCAGTAGCCCCGCGTCTATATGCAAGGCGATGCTGTGGCTCTTTCACAAGTAAGCCCCTGATCAAGTCCCTTGCAGCAAAACTCACACTAGGTGATTCGGGAAACCTGAGGGGCTGTCCTACCACATTAAACAAGGTGGCTCGGTTACCTGCCCCTTTGAAAGGAGTTTTCCCGAACAAGAGCTCATACAAAAAGATCCCAAATGTCCACCAATCCACAGCACTTCCGTGGCCTTCACCTTTGATAATTTCAGGTGCCAAGTACTCGTGGGTACCCACGAAGGACATTGACCGAGCACTTGTCGGTTCAGCGATGAGCTCTGGTAGGGGGCTCACTTGATTATATATTTCAGTCTTAGGTTTGTGTTTCTTTTCTTTCTTGGGCTTGCCTAAGAAGCGAGGTCCAAAACATGTAGGTTGGATGCAAGATGGTTGGATCACACAAGATGGCTCAATACAAGCAGGCTGAATGCAATATGCTGAGTTCTTGGATTCTAAGTTAGAATTTGAGGATCTGACCAGTGTTGGGCTCACAGCGCATCTAAGCGAGAGGTCAAAATCCG
The DNA here is from genome assembly GCA_020205615.1 of Panax quinquefolius. NCBI lineage: Eukaryota > Viridiplantae > Streptophyta > Magnoliopsida > Apiales > Araliaceae > Panax > Panax quinquefolius. The sequence continues at coordinate 24,565,195 of CM035169.1, read as the reverse complement.
AAAGCATTATGTGCCCATCTTCCCTCACTAAAACATTTTCTGGTTTAAGGTCTCTGTAAATGATCCCAAGCATGTGCAAGTACTCCATAGCAAGTAGAACTTCTGCCACATAGAACCTGTAAATGTCGTAGAAGTTATTATGCTGAAAGCATTTTCAGTGCAAATAATGCAATACACAGTTGTATGAACTATGAACTAATATTAATATGTTTTAATAGCGCACTTATAGAATATATGAATTGGTCAAAATCTACATATAACCAATTTTTAATGTTTTATCAAGGTTCTATAATAATCAAGTTCATGTTTCATAAAATAATTGAACTTGTGTTCAACTTAATTTCTTATCAGTTTTCTTGACTGTATTAACAAACCACAAATTTTCCAAGCAAGAGAATGGATTCATCAGATTTGGTAGTCATAGTCAAACACACCATTGATTGATACAGATCATTCAAATATGTAAAACCAACATAGAAATTAACAATCAAGACAAAACTAAGAGATGAGGAACATATGTTTAATGTGTATAACTAAACAGACCTATATTGAAGCTGCCAAAGAAAAAGTAGATGAGTTTTTCACGAGTGGAAAGAACTTGAGAGGAGAGAAGTACACAAACACACTGTTAAAAACCAATCAAGGGGAATGAATAATGAATAGGACTAAGTCATGATTAATGTTATGGAAGCATTGGGATGAGATAATGCTCAGAAGCTAAGTAGTCACAATTAAAGGCAGTAAGATACGAGTAATGTTATTAGTTATATGCAAGAACAACTAATTGTCGATCAGTCCTCGTAGGTTACTAAAGTCAGATAAACCCAATAGCCAGAAGAATATATTTCTAACCTGGCAGCATGCTCTGAGAAATATTTTCCAGGTTGTTTTTGCCGGAGTGCATGCAAATCTCCTCCAGGACAGAATTCCATCACCAAGAAAGAGAAGTTTTCTGTCTCAAAGTGTGTGTATAAAGTGGGCAGAAATGGATGATCCAGAGACTGCAATATCTCTCTTTCCGTCTGAGCTCTCAAAAGCTTCTTCCGACTTGCTAGAGCTCCTTTGTCCATGACTTTAATGGCAAAATGACTTTTTGTGCCAGCCAACTCTGCCAGATGAACACTCCCTATATCTCCACATCCCAATCTCTTCAGAAGCCTGAAGTGATTCAACCCCAAGTTTCCATCACGAGATCTGATGGCTTGAATTGCTTCCCATCTTGAATCGTTTGCCTTGTGGGGCTTGTATATAGCGCTACTTAAACTACTGGAGTTACTCTCATCGCTTAGATCACTGCCAGTGCTGGCTCTGTATATACTCGTCTTCCTGCTTTCAGCAAAATCACAAGAGTTGCTAACTTCACCACTTTCAAAGGATTTCTCGACACTGCTTGCACATTCACTAACTTCTGTATTGGTGAAGCTCTGCTTTGCTTCTGTAAATTGTGTGGCAGAATAAAAACTGTTTTGAGGACTTGGAAAAAAACTGATTCCTGATGAAGAGGGTACTTGGCCATTTGAATGCCCAATGGCTCCTTTAGCTGCCAAAACAGGATCTACAGCTTCCACGAAGATGCTTGAATTAGAATTTTCAGAATCACGAATAGAATGCTTGATGCTAGACTTTGTTTCTAATGTAGAAGCCTGCATCGGAGAACAAGTTATCCCTGTTTGATCAAGTTCTTCATTGGAGTTCACAAATTCCAAGTTCCCCTTATTTGAATTGATATGGTGCTTTGTTGAGTCAGGTAGCACTTCCTTTCGCATATGATCATGGGTTGTTTTATGGGAATGCTTTGAATTAGTCAAAGACTTTGGAGTTTGGGGTGTCTTCATCCCAAAATCAATAGCAGTTGTGTAAGCTGCAGATGAAGCTCCTTCGTATCGAGAATGATTTGCAGATAAAGGATAAGGGGGTCGATTCCCAGAGATAGAGGAATGATTGTAGCCCAATGAGGGCAGAGAATTAACTCCCTCAACAAGTGATTCCATCTATCAATTCAAAAGAAGCACTCCACCCTCCAAAATACAACAGAGCAAAATGAATCCTATTCCAAAATGATAACTAACACAATAAATATTCAACACACAACATTTTTAATACTGATAAAATCAACATCATAATTGAACGTTCCCCAATAAACAAATAATTGAGGAAAATGCATACACTTCAATTATTTCTTTTCCAAATCTGCTAAAATTCACCAAATCAACATATACCCATTACCGATAGAACTCAAAACAGCTCATGCAAGTCAAGAAACTCCCAAAAGATAGCATTTGAAAGAAAACCAAAATTTGCTTCACAATCAAATGAACCCACCACAAACTAAGCCTTTTGCAAACACTACAGTTAAAGAAGTAAAATAAAACAGTAGTTACGTAAACCCCCAAAAAATGAATCGTCATCAGAATAAAGACCCAAAATAACAAATTACTAAACCAAGTAATAGATGACTAAGGAAAAAAAATAAGAACGAAAATGCAGCATGGTTTCTGAGAAAGCAAGAAGTTTCCCTAGAGAAAAAGAAGAGGGTATTGATTATTCCCGTAACAAAAAGTATAACTAAATTGGGTGATACATGATTCCCAATATTTCTTTTCCTTTTCCCATATCTTCGCATAAACCAAGCAGAGAGTAAAGAAGAAGCTAAATAAACCAAAAGAAAAGTAGTACTACTATTTCGTTTAGATTACCTGATTACAGAATGCAGATGATGAAGAAATGCTTCATGACTACACAGGGGAAGCGAAAGTAATAAATTGCGACTCCAAGACTCACTCGAAGAAAGTGAAAGAAGTTTGGTTTTAGACCAACTTTAATTTATTTTTTTCCCTCTCTAGTATCGGAGTCTTTTTCAGATCCGATCGAACCAAGAGGGAGCTTTGAGGCTGGAGAGGGAAAAAAAATAGCAATAATTCGTCTTGATTGATTTTTCTGTTGGAATTTCGTCGTTTAATGGGTGGAAATGCTAGTAAAATAATTGTGGAGGGAGTAGGAACCAAAGGAAGGAAGAGATGAGACTGCTTTTCTTTTTATTTTACTTCTAGTCTCTCTCTGCACAAGCTAAGCAAAACATCCAAAGAAAAGCTTAATTATAGAAATCCGTCTTTATCATTGGGTTTTCCTCCACTCTTCTTTAAAATCTCTCCTCTCTTCCTACCTCTATGCTTTCTTACACCTTTTCCTGTTTACTACTAAAATTATAAATTTATTTTTATAAAAAAAATTAAGAAAATTTTTATTTTTTAAAACTTATAGTATGTGTTATTGACTAAAAATATATGAATAATAGTAATATAGTATTCAATCAATAACTTATTCCATTTGATGAGTTAAAAAAGTAATTTAAACATACTTATAAACTATCATATATTGATATATATCAGGGTTACATGCATATATTTATAGTACATAATTGTTTATGCCGACGGTCTACAACCGTCGCTACAGTCTAAAAAAATCGTCGTCATAGCACAATTGTATATTACACATGTGTATATACATTCTTTTTCTATATATATTATATTTGAAATAAATTATATTTACATGAATTTTAAGCCCAAATATACCAATGATATGAAATGTTTATATGTTAAATTTTTTAAATCACATTGTATAAGTTAAAAATAAAAATATTTTTTAATATTAAAATAAAACAACATATTTCTAATTTTGAAAGTGAATGTACATCAGCAAAATTTTGGTAACGAAGAAAGGTTGGGGTATTCATTTATTTTTAAAGAGGGGAGTGGGATGACACCTATAACTTTGCAGTAAAATATTAAAGTTTGAGAGATTGCATATTTCTTTAAATAATGTTATAATCACATAAAAAAGTATCACATAATATTTTTATATATATATATATATATATTGGGTTCTACGTCAAATGAAATTCATCAGTATGACATGTATGCGTGTATATGTAAATATTAGTTTATAATATACACGCAATATTTGTTTGCCACGTCAGAAATGTACCAGTGACCCTTTTAATTTCACTTGACTTTCCATTTTGGGAACATACGAAACTTGTATATTTGTGGTTAATGCAATCGACCAGAAATTTTGAATTCAAATAACTTGTGAAAAATTTAATGTACTAATTAAAGCATGTTTGATTTGAAACATGGCGTTATCTACTCCTTCCGTTCAATAATAGTATAATGTTTTAGATAATTTTATTTTTGTCAATTATTTAACATTTTATATAATTTAAAAAAATTAATCACAATTTTTTTAAAATTATTTTATTGGAAAATGTTACGGATATGAAAATTTATGAGATAAATATAGGGTAAATAATATTATAAACAATTAATACTATATTTAATATTATATAATAATTTTCTTAATTTTTATACACAATTCAAAATCCCATATATTATGAAATGAGGAGAGTAATATTTACTCAAGGGCTACTAGTTTTGGGGTTTTCTAATTTAATGTTGGCAAAGGTACTCAATCATGAATCAATTAAATATAGTAAGGTATGGTACTATAGCTCTTTTTATGTTAAGAAGTCTGAATTTGTTTAAGCAATAGTTAAAATATTTTATTTTTATGTTAGGTAAGTGTATTACAGCCACTTTCGAATGACGTTTATTCATTCTGGGAAACAAAATCACTTTTGAATGATTTTTTATTACCTGAATGCGATAAATGATATTGATCAAGATTGACGTTGTTGGGTTGTTCCTTTTTTGTTGAAGTCCGACGGTGATGTGGATTTAGCTAGGTGTAGTTGAAGCGAACTGTCAAAGTGGATGATCAATACAAATGTTTGGGCATGATGATACTATGTTGTTGTTGTACTACAAATAATTTTGCCCTTTCGTTTGCATCATCATCTTTTCGTTGACAGACTACATCAATAATATCACTTTTTTGTTACAGGACTCGAGATATATTGATATGTCAATTATTTGTTTTCAATATCATATATATTAGTTATTACAAACCATTGCAAACGTCACCAATGTATCATACTTATTTTGTATCCTCCTAATCATATTTACTTATTACATGCGATCATCCGTTTAAATTACATAAATAAATATAATTTAATCATGCGTATAAATTTTATAAATAAATATAATTTGATACTTATCTCTGATAATTTACCCCAAAATTAAACCAACTCAAATCCCTCAAAGTCGAGCTATTTAGAGAAAAATGGTTACAAAAATAGCTGAGAAACTAATCAATTGAATCATCAGAAAGCCTATTGCACTATAAATATAGAATATAAATGTTCCATCTTTATAACCTTTTCAATTGATTTATTTTATTAGTAAGCGCTAAAATAAGAGTAATACTATATATACAAATTATTTTATAAGCTGTTGATGTGGTATACTCTACCTCAGCATATTGATCAATAAATTATTTTAATGTAATTTTCGACCCCACACAATATAATGAGATGAAATATACGGATACTACATCAACAATTTATAAAATATTTATAAAATAATTTATGTCTATAATATTATTCATAGAATAATTGCACCCTCTTTTGTATGAGCTCGGGTGAATTAAGCCGAATAGTTCAAGAAGATGGGTATATATATACGGAGTAAATAATAATAATTCAAGTCAAAACGAGCGTTCATTGCAGAAAGAAAACCCCTTTTTTATATATTATTATATATGGTAGGAGCAGCAAAAAATAATAATAATTATAACAAGTCGACTTATAAAAAAAAATAGATTACTCCATAAAGATTGCCAAATTGGTCATGGATAAAACCTATATATATATATATATAGGATTCCATCCACATCAAATCGGTTGTTAGAACAACCCAATGATTGATAAAGGATTTATATTTTACGATTCAATCAGGATCAGGGACTTCATCAATTCCGTAAGCATCGACTTATAAAAAAAAAATTTGCTTGAATAAACCATTTCACTTAAAATGAAAACATACTAAATTGATTACTTAATTAATATTTATATATAATACTTTTTCACTTTTATTTATGTATTAAAATTATAAAGAAAATATAAATCGACATTTAATTCATTTTTATTCAAACAAGTTTAAGTACTACACTTTATGAATTATAAAGATTGAATAAATATATATATATATATATATATATATATATATATATATTTGAAAATTTTGTTTTCAGCGGCAATAATAAAAGTAATCACATAGGGCCGAGTCACAGTACCTATTAACTACAAGTACTAGGGGAATGTAAATGTGTCACATGCACGCACGTGAACCCAGACCCCCTTGGCCATGTGGACCGCCGGTCAAGTCAACCCAAAGTTTTCGGATCGGTCATCAAATAAAAAAAATACGGGATTGCACCAGTGTGGTCGAACTATTATTAACTCAATAAATTCGTTAGTATAAAAAAATATAAAATATTATTAATAATTAATAATAATTTAAAAAAAATGTTTTTAATGAACTAAAACATAATAAAATTAAGTTATAATATTATTAAAAATAGTTAATTTAAATATTAAAAAAAATGATACAAAAGAATAATTAAAATTAATTTACTGGATCAATTTAATCGATTTTACTTGTTGAACCATCGATTCAACCAATGATCGAATCGAATGATTCTACCGAGTTTTGACCAAAAACATATTATTGGTCAAATTCGAACTAGAATGTTGATCGATTTTAATTTTAATCGATTGAACCGGTGGTCCAATCCGAATTTTAATTAAACCATGAGTCAAGTTATATAAGAATTTTAATTTATATCTATAGTCTAAACCCATGAAATAAATAGGTGTTTCTCGAAAAATATACTATTTCCAAATATACGAGTAGTTGCGATGTTTTTAAGATATTTTAAATTAACTTTGATGTCTAAATCAATGTCATGTATTTAATGTTTAGAAATAAAAAATATTAACACTAATAATGTTTTTCAAAAAAAATATAATTTGAAGAAATGTATTATTTAAAATTAGATAAATGTATAAATATTAAATTTAAAAGTATTTCAAAAGGTAAGTTTTATCCTATATAGATTAGAATGGAAGAAATACAGTAACAGTTACAATCCCTACTATTATTAGAAACAACAAATCTACAAATTAATAGAACCCTAATTTCATTAGTAACACCAGAGGCAGAGAATGAATATGCTAAAATTATGAGCCTAAATTAATTTTATCCCATTACAGTATAATTTTACACACTCAGAACATTAATACCATGTTAAATAATTAAGTAATCTAAAAATTTTAATTATTAAAAGATGTACAAGTAAAATAGGGATTGTAAAACCCCAACTTTTGAATAAAGATGAATTTTCTATAAATATTATTTTTGAATATTATGGAGTGAAATTGATATAATAGTTGTGGGTAATATTTATAAATTTTGCAAAAGACGCAAGTTGTTATATAATATTCAATTGGCCAAGAATATTCGTTTTAACAGAATATTAGTATAACCAAGACAATCATTGGTGGACCCCACAACGGAATTATTATCGGAATGAGAAAACGACAAAAATACTTTTTATGAAAATAAACGGAAGTTTTACAATTAATCTGTGAAAACACGGTGTAAAAGATAAAGATAATATGCGTGGTTGCATAAGAAGACTACCGGTATTGATTATTGATGCTTTACGTGATAAAGTCACTCGGTTTTGTTGGTATTATTAATGTAATAATACGTAAAATTTTTTATATAAAATGTAATACTTTTATAAAGTTATTCTATAAATAAAATATATTATATTCTATTATCGTAGTATCTGCGATAGTATTTTGCGATAGTAAAATCTTTTTATATAAAAATGTAATACTTTTTATAAAGTTTATACATTTTATTGATAATAATTAGAATATATTATATTTTATTATGCATAAGTATTTGCATATAAGCTCGCATAGTGTTTGCGATAAGTAAAATCTTTTATAAAGTTATTCGTTTTATTAGATTATAAATAGAATATATTATATTTTATTTAAAAGATTTTGCTTTAAATATGGACCGTCGATTAAAGTAAATCAATCCTGACCGTTAAATGAGTTATTTACCATGCAATCCATTTTTCTATAAATGAAGCTCATTCCTTCATTATTTTCTTACGAATTCAATTGAACTCAGAGATAAACTATAGAGAAAGAAGAAAGTATTCTCGCTACTTCATTACTTATATATCATGCGACGCCCCCAAAATAAAGTCTATTCCATCCAACCCATTACGAGTCGCCAAATACAAGTGTACGTAAATAACTACAACTTTATTATTACATTTGTCGGTAAAAAATACGATAACATATATATTTGTGAGTTTAAATACAATTATTGTCTTCTGCATAATATACATACCCAAATAAATCCTCATCACAATTATTTATACATTATTTTACAAAAATGGTGAGGGACTACTAAACAACTCTCTCTATAACCATCATTCTATACCCCGACTCGTTCGCTTACATTCTCGCCTCCCGAGAAGAAAAATGGAACAAAAGGAAAAGGGTGAGTTTCAACTCAATAAGAAGAAAGAATATTATGACTAAGATAATATACAACAAATTATCGTTAGTCTCCAACGGGAAAAATCTAATAGAATACAATAGACAACCGGTTTTAAATCAATCTTCAAGGCGGAAATAATAATTCATTGAAGAGTTAAATAGAGAATGCAAACTACTATCTTCTATATATGAATTTAAAAGTTCATCGTCGATATTTTATCCCTCGTAATATCAATCAATATATATCTTGTGACGCCCCAAAATTAGGTATACATCACCCATCTTGGGTAGTCGACATACATGTAATTTAAAACAATTTACTAATATAACTATAGTGTATAATAATATATAAACCGTGAGTTTGAATACAAATATTATCTACTAGATATTATACAAACTCAAAAGGTTTCATTACAATTATTATCTATTTCATAGAATAGTGAGGACTACTAAATCCTCTCGAAAGGAAAGTCCTCATTACAAATTATTATCATTTCACTAAAGAAACAGAGAATATAATGAAATACTACTAAGATAATTATAATAAAGAACATTATTTCTGCTTTAAAGTTAAATCATTAAAAGTCAAGTAGAAAATAATATTCATCAGTTTTCAAAAGAAGAATTAAAAGAGTCAATGAAAAATAGGTATACATCACCCATTCGAAAGTTGTCAATACATGGTACGTAAACAACTACAACTTTATTATTACAACAAAGAAACTGTGAGTTTAAATACAAATATTATCTTCTGATAATATTTATACTCAAATAAATCCTCATCACATTTATCGATACATTATTTTACAAAAATGGTGAGGACTACTAAACAATCCTTTTTCTAAAACCTTCATTCCATACCCGACTGACTTCGCTTATATTCTCGCCTCCGAGAAGAATGGAACAAAAGGAAAAGGGTGAGCTCAACTAGCTCAAGAAGAATATTACGACTAAGATAATATACAACAAATTATCGTTAGTCTTCAACAGGAAAAATTTAATGTAATACAATAGACAACAAGTTTCAGATCAATATTCGCAATGAAATAATAATTCATGTAAGAGTTACGTAGAGAATGAAATCTACTATAATCTATGAATTTAAAAACCATCATCAATATTTTATCCCTCAGAACATCAATCAATATTCATCTCAAATCAAATATTCATCTTTGCACCATGTGCCAAAGATATTCATCAATTCCTGGCCATGTTCATCTCAACACTGCTCATCTTTGCACTAAAGGCCAAAGATATTCATCACTGGTCATGTTCATTTAAACACTGCTCATCTTTGCACTACATGTGCCAAAGATATTCTTCAGAAATCATTCATTTGCACTAGCCAAAGCCAAAGATATTCAATAATATCATCATTTAAGACCGAGGATGATGAAAAATATTTTTAAAGAACTAATCCAAAGGAAACAAAATGACAAGGATTAAGGATTAATGATTCGATTTTGTTTTATCCATGTCCAACAATACCTCAAAAATAATCATAGTGGTGTAAAATTCAAGAATGATCAAAACATGGATACAATCAAAGCTAGTATCCGTAATAGATATTTTGGACTTAAAAGAAGAAATTTTATTTTTTATGAATAGTGCCGTCATACGTGAATAGTGTCAGATACGTGAATAAAGGCAGATATACGTGAATAAGAATCTCTACACCAAAAGATAGAAATTCCACAAAAAACATTTTCACGCTTCATTAATAAGACTCGTGAATAAGAACTCGTGAATAAGAACTCATGAATAGTAACTCGTGAATAAGAACTCATGAATAGTAACCCGACATGAAAAAGTTCCAAATTTGATAAAACTTCAGATCAATATTTCAAAGATAATGATATCAAGAAATAATATCATTATTAAAAAAAATAATATCCCTTACCTCAAAGAATCAAGATTTTAAGGAAAGGCTCAAGTGATGTCGAATGAAACTTGTAATTTAATAAAGAACTCTCAAAGTATCTAAATACTCACAAAATACGCCAATAATATAGAGAGAAAGAGAGAAAACTTTGTTTTCGTGTGATTTTCAATTCTAACTTAAATTTCTATTTATAGAAAATGTTAGCTCACCAAGCAGATTTCGACCAATCACACCGATGGCTTTTACTCGCTACTATTGCCACCCACCACATTTGAAATAAAATTCAGCACATTTCTTCACCAACCACAAGTGGGGCCCACTCAATTCTAGAATTTTCCACCAAAATCAATTATAAACCTAATTTCCTAATCGTACACCTCTTAAAATTCATAACAAATCATTCGCAGCATTTTTAATCGGCTCAAAATTTGTGGACATATACTCAACTTATGTATGTATAATATACCCAAAAATTACTACAATCCAACTATTTGATTAAAAATTATAACCCCTTAATATATCTCAAAACCCCGATTTGATTTTTAATACCTCCAATCCGATAAAATACCGATAAAACACCTCAACATAATTTCTTCATTTATAACCACATAAATAAATCCATCATTTATATCCACATAAAATAAATATTTTTTATCATATGAATCAATAATTAATTATTCACAAATAATATTACGTAATCACAATTATGACAACCAGCCGCTCCTGTGAAAGAGGGGCTTCCGATAAGGATTTCTCCTCATCGGGCGCCGCAATTAGGTGACCAAACCTCTCCTCGATGTAACTTTCTAGACATTGCCAATAATGCTATCTAATAATATTATTCAAATAATATGAATTATTGATCCGATAATGGAGATAATGTGCAAAGGACAATTATCGAACAACAATAATATAAAATATCAACGCAAAGAATTATCGAATCAATAAAATAAAATATCGAATAAGAATTCACCGTGGAAAATTATCGAGTAAAGGCCTTTCACGTAAGGATCAATAATTCAACAATACTCGCAAGGTAATACCGTGCCATCGCAAGCAACCACGCCAGACATCAGATTTTAACCACCGGTATTCCAACAAGATTTTAACTCAGAATAACTACGCCGCTATTTTTAACCAACTTATATTTGTCGCTTTCTTCATCCAATCGCTCACATGGGCCCACACATGGTCGCTACCGTCGCATTTAATATTCCCCGACAAACATTTAATAATATTCCACACCAAACTAATATTCCCCGACAAAATGAATATTTTATAACCACTGCTTATTTTGAAATATTTATGATTTAACCCTTAACTATCCACATTAATCAAATCAACCCTTACTATTTCAAAATAATAAATAAAGGAAATTCCTTTTATTTAAAAAATTTTGGTCTTACAACCTCCCTCCTTATGAAATTTCGCCTCTAAATCGACGACGACGCACTGTGTTTCAAAAGGTGAGGATACCTCGCTTTCATTTCCGCTTTCCAATTCCTGTGTCATTTTCTATAAAGCATGATTCCTCCACAAAACTTTAACTTGTGGTATGACCTTTCATAGTGTAGGACATGCTCCTTCCTATCCAAGATCTCGACAGTACCTCCTCACACGTTAAGTCTTCGCTATCTCGTCCGGTTCTAACTCAATAACGTGGTTCGGTCTTTCACATATTTATTTAAGTACGATATGTGAAACACATTATGAACATTTAGACATACTTTGAGGTAACGCAAGTCTATAGCTACATTTCCTACTTGGTCAAGAATTTGAAATGGACCAATAAATCGTGGATCGAGCTTTCTCTCTTCCCAAATCTTGTAACTCCTTCCACGGAGCAACTCGCAACAATACATGATCCCTCACATTAAATTCCACGCCCTTTCGATGAAGATCCGTGATAACTCTTTTGTCGATCTTGTGCCGCTTTGTATACGCTGTCAATCATTCGATCTTTTTCAGAGTCATACGCATTTAACTCGGGTCCCAACAATGTTGCTTCACCCACCTCATCCCAACATATCGAGAAACTACATTTTCGGCCCATATAATGCTTCAATGGAGCCACACCTATACTTGCTCGATAACTCTGTTGTAGGAGAATTCCACCAATGGTAAATACTTATCCCAACCGCCTTGAAGTCTAGGACACGTAGTCTTAATAAATCTTCAAGAGTTTGAATAGTCCTCTCGATTGTCCGTCTGCTTGGGGATGGTATGTCAACTAAATCGCAAACTGCGCTCATAGCTTTTTGCAAGCTAACCCAAAATCTTGAAGTGAATCTTGGGTCACGATCCAAACTATGGATACAGCATGCCATGCAACCTCACAATCTCATTTACGCATATACTAAAGCAAGACGCTCAAAGGAATAAGTCTCCCAGACGGCAAGAAATGAGCGCAGATTTGGTTAATCTATCAACAATAACCCAAATAAAGATTGATGCCTTGAGAAACCGTAGAAGACCCGAACTAAATCCATGGTAATGTGTTCCCACTTCCATTCCGGAATCTCAAGTGGTTGCAACGGACCCTTAGGTACTAGATGCTCCGCCTTTACACGCTGGCAAGTTAAACACATCGAGATAAACTTTGCAATCTCTCTCTTCATATTATTCCACCAAAATGTATGTCAAGATCACGATACATTTTAGTACTTCCAGATGGATTGCAAATGGTGTATCAGGTGTGCTCCATCATAATCTTGTACTTCAAATCGTAGTCGTTAGAACACAAAGTCTAGAGTGGACTCAAGTATTCCTTCTTCATCAATTCTCGCCCTAATAGCTCCTTCTTGTACTTTCTTCTTCATATACGATCGCCCGGCCTGCTGGCTCGAGCAACCTTAACTTTTTCTATTAAAGTTGGTTTCTACGCAGATACTTGACATCATCGCACTGCTCCTCAAGATATGATCTTCTACTCAACGCGCCACCTACCACGCTCGCTTTTACTGTGATGGTATCAATAGTGTGGTCGTAGTCTTCAATAGCTCGAGCCAACGTCACGCCGCCAAGATGTTGAGTTCTTTTTGAGTGAAGAAATATTTAAGGCTTTTATGATCCGAATATATCTCCACTTTCTCCCCATATAGATAGTGCTCTCCATCTTTAAAAAACGATCGGGCCGCTAACTCTAGATCATGAGTAGGATAATTCCTCTCATACTCTTTAAGTTGTCGCGAGGCATAGGCTATGACTTTCCCACGCTGCATGAGAACACATCCTAACCCTTTGCCTCAAGTATCATCAGAGATAACAAATCCATCCGAACCAGATGGTATTGTTAGTAACAAAATAAATAAGTCTCCTCTAAGCTCTTGGAAACTTTTCTCGTGATTCTTCATTCCAAACGAATTTTCAGATCCTTCCGAAAGTTAGTTGAGTTAATGGAGTAGCGATTCGAGAAAACCCTTCCACTAATCTCCGATAATAACCAAATTTAAGCCAAAAAAGCTACGATTTCAACCACCGACTTTGTTGTTCCCTAACTTCAGATTGCTTCAATCTTCACGGATCAACAGATACTCCATGTTTTGACACACATGCCCAAGAAATGCTACTTCCTCAAGCCGTAACTCGATTTCTTCAATTTGGCATATAGTTGGTTTTCACGAAGTTTTCGAGTACCAAATTTCAAATGGTGCTCATGATCTTCACGACTTTTTGAATATATAAGGATGTCATCAATAAAGACAACAACGAATCGATCCAAATATTCCTTGAATACTCTGGCTCATCATATCCATGAAAGTCAGCAGGAGCATTAGTTAGTCCGAAAGACATGACTAAGAATTCATAATGCCCATACCGAAGTTCAAGGCGCTTTGAATATCCTCGCCTAATTTTCACCGATGATATCCGTAATCTAAGATCGATTTTTGAAAAGAATTGTGCCCTCAGAATCGGGTCAAACAAGTCATCAATACGAGGTAGAGGATACCTATTCTCGATGGTGACATGGTTCAATTCCCGATAGTCAATACAAAGTCGATACTCCCCGCTTTCTTTTTTTTTACAAATAAAACAGAGCACCCCAAGGAGATGTACTAGATTTAATGAAACCGATGTCCAACAATTCCTCGTAGAGGTTGGACCTTTAACTCCTCAAGTTCAATAGAGCCATTCGATATGGGGTTTTAGAAATGGGCTTTGTACTGTGTTCAAGATCAATAAAGAATTCAACTTCACGCTCGGGGTAGACCGAAGTTCTTCAGAAATACGCCAGAAAGTCAATAACAACAGAATATTATTCAAATTTGACGTGTCTTTATTCAAATCCATAACATGGGCTAAGAAAGCTCGACATCCGCTTTTCAATAAACGAATAGCTTTTATGATTAGATATGATAAAGTTGATTGATTTTAATGGTTTAGTTGCTTGAATTGCATAACAGTTGGTTAGAATATGAAAACTAACAACCCATTTAAAACAATCAATTTTGGCATGATGAGTAGTTAACCAATCAATCCCTAAAATCACATCAAAAGCAAGTATCTTTAAAGAGATAAGGTCAATGTGTAAGGTGATGGTGCCAACTTGAATCAAACAAGATTTATAAACAAATGGATGTGATGAAAGTTTCTCCTAACTGAGTTTCCACAGATAGTCAAAGTCTAATTTCTCCTGAGTCAAGTTTAAACGCTGAGCACATGCAGAGAGAGATAAATGAATGGGTAGCACCCAGATCAAGTAAGGTATAAACTTCGCAAGAATTTATAAATAGCTTACCCGTGATCACCTCGCTTGGGTTCCTCGATTATGACCACCACAACAAACGCCTTCCTAATCGCTGACTTTGACTTTTCTCGGGATGTTTTTGAGTCACCGTCCCCTCATTGAACTAGGTTTCGCCATCGCATAATCTCGAGCGATATGTCCTTCCTTTCCACAACTATAGCATACCTTGAACTGTCAGGCGCTTTGACCGATATGTCCCTCTTTTCCGTGATTTGTAGAAGATACGACCGGTGGTCGTTCTCCTCCCTTAGAACCGCTTGTCACGCCAAGACCGCTGCCTTCACATAGTCGTTGTTAAATCTCTCTTTTTAAAATCTCCTCCCGACTCGCTTCTTCGCTTTTCACGACCATGATTACCACCAGAGTGGTTACCATTTCGTCCGCTCGCTTTTTTCTCCGCAGTTATCATTATTCGCTGATCGCTATCTCTCGGTACGATCCTCGTTATGGTCCTCAATTGACCGCACTTCAAGTATCTCGCCTAATAATTGAGCCCTCGCTTACAACATCCTAATAAAGAGAAAGTTTACGAGAAATGAGATATCGACGACGCCGGTTTCAAACCTCTAAGAAACATCCGCCATAACGCTCCTCATTCTCCACCAAATGAGGTGCAAAACTCGATAACTCGCAAACTTTGCCTCGCATCGAGACACCGCCATGTTGTTTTGTTCTAATCTGATGAACTCCACTTCCTTCATACGATTTAACACTTTCAGAAAGTATTTGTCATTAAATAGTCTCTCAAACGCCTCCCAAGACATGCCGAAGGCGGCCGGATGGTACGCTTCACGACTCCCACCAAGAGTTCGCTTCGCCATTTTAACATAAAGGTGGCGAATGGAACCTTCGTTCTCCTCCGCATCCCAAGACATCGAATATCTTGTAATTTGTTTGACCCATGTTTCCGCCCATGATCGGATCCGCTTTCCTTAAATTCGTGGTCCCAACTTCGAATCGCTTTGGTCAGGATAACCCGTGAATTGCTATCATTTCTCCTCAGATTTTGAACACGAAGTCTCCTCGTTCGATTTTGCATGTATGAACCGCAAAAAGCTTCTAAACATCCCCTCGCTCATCATCTCGCTTCAATGGTGTTGTTCACAGAGGAACATTGCCAACTGTCAGACGCTCTCCTCGCAGTAAAGACAGCATCTCCACTGGGCCTCATTTACTCCATCATAATATTCTCAACGACATTCTCAAACATCGCCATAAAACAAGGGTTAATTAAGGAAATCAATATATCACATAATATCCCCTATATATCGACTAACTAACAAATAAGCTAGTAGACACACTCAGCAAGGATTTACTCTGCCTCCTCCTAGTTCTATTCCCCGATCTCCGCCTGTAGATCATATCCCTAAGCTCGATACTAACCGCGACGCCCCCAAAATAGGTATACATCACCCATTCGAAGTTGTCAATACATGGTACGTAAACAACTACAACTTTATTATTACAACAAGAAATCTGTGAGTTTAAATACAAATATTATCTTCTGCATAATATTTATACTCAAATAAATCCTCATCACATTTATCGATACATTATTTTACAAAAATGGTGAGGACTACTAAACAATCCTTTCTAAAACCTTCATTCCATACCCCGACTGCACTCGCTATATTCTCGCCTCCCCGAGAAGAATGGAACAAAAAAAAAGGGTGAGCTCAACTAGCTCAAGAAGAATATTACGACTAAGATAATATACAACAAATTATCGTTAGTCTTCAACAGGAAAAATTTAATGTAATACAATAGACAACAAGTTTCAGATCAATATTCGCAATGAAATAATAATTCATGTAAGAGTTACGTAGAGAATGAAATCTACTATAATCTATGAATTTAAAAACCATCATCAATATTTTATCCTCAGAACATCAATCAATATTCATCTCAAATCAAATATTCATCTTTGCACCATGTGCCAAAGATATTCATCAATCTCATGTTCATCTCAACACTGCTCATCTTTGCACTAACAGCCAAAGATATTCATCACGGTCATGGTCATGTTCATTTAACACTGCTCATCTCGCACCATGTGCCAAAGATATTCTTCAGAAATCATTCATCTTTGCACCATGTGCCAAAGATATTCAATAATATCATCATTTAAGACCGAGGATGATGAAAAATATTTTTAAAGAACGAATCCAAAGGAAACAAAATGACAAGGATTAAGGATTAATGATTCAGATTTTGTTTTATCCATGTCCAACAATACCTCAAAAATAATCATAGTGGTGTAAAATTCAAGAATGATCAAAACATGGATACAATCAAAGCTAGTATCCGTAATAGATATTTTGGACTAAAAGAAGAAATTTTATTTTTCTATGAATAATGTCAGATACGTGAATAGTGTCAGATACGTGAATAAGGCCGATACACGTGAATAAGAATCTCGACACCAAAAGATAGAAATTCCACAAAAAACATTTTCACGCTTTTTTTAATAAGACTCGTGAATAAGAATCGTGAATAAGAAACTCATGAATAAGAACTCGTGAATAAGAACTCATGAATAGTAACCCGACATGAAAAAGTTCCAAATTTGATAAAACTTCAGATCAATATTTCAAAGATAATGATATCAAGAAATAATATCATTACGAAAAAAAAATAATATCCCTTACCTCAAAGAATCAAGATTTCTAAGGAAAGGCTCAAGTGATGTCGAATGAAACTTGTAGATCAATAAAGAACTCTCAAAGTATCTAAATACTCACAAAATACGCCAATAATATATAGAGAGAAAGAGAGAAAACTTTGTTTTCGTGTGATTTTCAATTCTAACTTAGCCCTCTATTTATAGAAAATGTTAACTACCAAGCAGATTTCGACCGCCACTCCGATGGCTTTTTACCGCTACTATTGCCACCCACCACATTTGAAATAAAATTTCACATTTCTTCACCAACCACAAGTGGGGCCCACTCAATTCTAGAATTTTCCACCAAAATCAATTATAAACCCTAATTTTCTAATCGTACACCTCTTAAAATTCATAACAAATCATTCGCTCATTTTTAAACGGCTCAAAATTTGTGGACATATACTCAACTTATGTATGTATAACATACCCAAAAATTACTACAATCCAACTATTTGATTAAAAATTATAACTCCCGCAATATATCTCAAAAACCCCGATTTAATTTTTAATACCTCCAATCCGATAAAAAATACCGATAAAACACCTCAACAATAATTTCTTCATTTATAACCACATAAATAAATCCATCATTTATATCCACATAAAATAAATATTTTTTATCATATGAATCAATAATTAATTATTCACAAATAATATTATGTAATCACAATTATGACAACCAAAGCTGCCTCTGAGAAAGAGGGGCTTTCCGATAAGGATTTCTCCTCATCGGGCGCCGCAATTAGGTGACCAAACCTCTCCTCGATGTAACTTTCTAGACATTGCCAATAATGCTATCTAATAATATATTATTCAAATAATATGAATTATTGATCCGATAATGGAGATAATGTGCAAAGGACAATTATCGAACAACAATAATATAAAATATCAACGCAAAGAATTATCGAATCAATAAAATAAAATATCGAATAAAGAATTCATCGTGGAAAATTATCGAGTAAAGCCTTCACGTAAGGATCAATAATTCAACAATATCAGGTAATACCGCAGTGCATCGCGGCAACCACGCCAGACATCAGATTTTAACCACCGGTATTCCAACAAATTTTAATTCAGAATAACTACGCCTGCTATTTTTAACCAACTTATATTTGTCGCTTTCTTCATCCAATCGCTCGCATGGGCCCACATGGTCGCTACCGTCGCATTTAATATTTCCCGACAAAGATTTAATATTCCACACCAAACTAATATTCCCTAACAAAAATGAATATTTTATAACCACTGCTTATTTTGAAATATTTCATGATTTAACCCTTAACTATCCACATTAATCAAATCAACCTTACTATTTCAAAATAATAAATAAAGGAAATTCCTTTTTATTTAAAAAATTTCGGTCTTACCCCAAAATAGGTATACATCACCTATTCGAGTTGTCAATACATGGTACGTAAACAACTACAACTTTATTATTACAACAAAGAAACTGTGAGTTTGAATACAAATATTATCTTCTGCATAATATCTATACTCAAATAAATCCTCATCACATTTATCGATACATTATTTTACAAAAATGGTGAGGACTACTAAACAATCCTTTCTAAAACCTTCATTCCATACCCGACTCAGACTCGCTTATATTCTCGCCCCGAGAAAAATGGAACAAAAAGGAAAAGGGTGAGCTCAACTAGCTCTCAAGAAGAATATTATGACTAAGATAATATACAACAAATTATCGTTAGTCTTCAACAGGAAAAATATAATAGAATACAATAGACAACAAATTTTAAATCAATATTCGCAATGAAATAATAATTCATTAGAAGAGTTAAGTAGAGAATGCAAACTACTATCTTCTATGTATGAATTTAAAAGTTCATCGCTCATCTTTTATCCCTCAGAACATCAATCAATATACATCCGAATCAAATATTCATCTTTGCACTATGTGCCAAAGATATTCATCACTTGGTCATGTTCATTTAAACACTGCTCATCTTTGCACTACGGCCAAAGATATTCTTCAGAAATCATTCATCTTTGCACTATGTGCCAAAGATATTCTTAAGAAATCATTCATCTTTGCACCACAAAGCCAAAGATATTCCATAATATCATCATTTAAGACCGAGGATGATGAAAAATATTTTTTTTTTTAAAGAAACGAATCCAAAGGAAACAAAATGACAAGGATTAAGGATTAAGGATTCGTATTTTGGTTTTATCCACGCCCAAAAATACTCAAAAAAAATAATCATAGTGGTGTAAAATTCAAGAATGATCAAAACATGGATACAATCGAAAGTTAGTATCCGTAATAGATGTTTTGGATTTAAAAGAAGAAATTTTATTTTTCTATGAATAGATCAGATACGTGAATAGTGTCAGATACGTGAATAAGTGCCGATACGTGAATAGTAAATCCGACACCAAAAGATAGAAATTCCACAAAAACATCTTCACGCTTCGCTTAAATAGACTCGTGAATAAGAACTCGTGAATAAGAACTCGCTTAATAAGAACTCGTGAATAAGAACTCATGAATAAGAACCATGAATAGTAACCCCGATATGAAAAAGTTCCAAATTTGATAAAAACTTCAGATCAATATTTCAAAGATAATGATATCAAGAAATAATATCATACGAAAAAAAAATAATATCCCTTACTCTCGAAAGATCAAGATTTCTAAATTAAAATACTGATATAAAGTCAAGGAACTTGCACCGCCTAGCAATACTCAAAGTATACTCAAAATACTCACAAGAATACGCCGATAATATAGAGAGAGAAAACTTCAGCTTCGTGTGATTTTCAATTCTAACCCCAAGACCCTATTTATAGAAAACGCTAGAATAACACCAAAGCGTAAAATTTAATAAAATATAATAATATTATTAAAAATATTCAAGCCCACCTTAGAAATCTGATTTCAGATCATTTATAACACACATGAGCCACTTCAATTAAAAAAAAAAACGTTTTTTCTTAAAAAAAATAATTTAAACTCCCAAAATCAATTATTTTGAGAGCTTCTAACTTCAATAATTCATAATAAATAGCCCTTTCATCAAAAATTGAATCTCATGAGTTTTTATAGGAATTTCAATTTCTACAACTTTGCAGAAGAAAGTTTTTCCAAATTCCAAATAGAAATTGACCAAATCCACAAACAAGCGATTTTTATGTGCTATAATCAAATTTCACCAATAAATGGGGTCCACCGACATGTTTAACATGTTTTAAACATTTATTGCAACAAAAATACTCTTCCTCCTCAGATACTCATATATCCCACATTCGCTGTAAAATATCACCGCTAATATATTATTAAAATAATATATTTAAACGAATTATTTTATCGTAAAAGATAAAATATTAATTTTCAACAATTGTCATTTTAAAAATTTTTCCATCTATATCCACATAAAATCAATATTTTCCTCATCATATAAATCAATAATTAATTATTCACAAATAATATTATGTAATCACAATATCGACAACCTGTGCAGCTCCTGAAAGAGGGGCTTTCCAATAAGAATTTCTTCATCGGCGCGCGCAATTAGTGACCAAACCTCTCCTTAGATGTAACTTTCTAGACATTGCCAATAATGTTATCTAATAATATTATTCAGATAATATGAATTATTGCTTCGATAATGAAAAATACCGCGTAATGACAATTATCAAACAACAAAGAATATAAAATATCAACGCAAAGAATTATTAACTCAATAAAATATCGAATAAAGAATTATCAGAACCATTATCGAGTAGTGCCTTCACGTAAGAAGAATCAATAATTGGTGCAATACCGTGTGCTACTCGCTCAACAACGCCAGATAAGTGTGTTTTAACCACCGGTATTCCAAACAAGATAATCTCAGAATAACTACGCCTGCTATTTAAAAACAACTTATATTTGTCGCTTTTTCATCCAATCGCTTCACATGGGCCCACACATGGTCGCTACTGTCCGCATTTAATATTCCCGACAAAGCATTTAATATTCCACCACCAAACTAATATTCCCCGACAATAATGAATATTTTATAACCACTGCTTATTTTCAAATATTCATGATTTAACCCTTAACTATCCACATTAATCAAATCAACCCTTACTATTTCAAAATAATAAATAAAGGAAATTCCTTTTATTTAAAAAATTTTGGTCTTACAACCTCCCTCCTTATGAAATTTCGCCCTAAATCGACGACGATTCGGTGTGTTTCAAAAGGTGAGGATACCTCGCTTTCATTTCCGCTTCCAATTCCCTGTGTCATTTCTATATAAGATGATTCCTCCACAAAACTTTAACTTGTGGTATGACCTTCACGCAGTAGGACATGCTCCTTCCTATCCAAGATCTTGACAGTACCTCCTCACACGCTAAGTCTTCTGGCTATCTCGTCTCTGCTTCTAACTCAATAACGTGGTTCGGTCTTTCACATATTTATTTAAGTAATGTATATGTGAAACACATTATGAACACGAGACATACTTTGAGGTAACGCAAGTCTATATAGCTACATTTCCTACTCTGGCCAAGAATTTGAAATGGACCAATAAATCGTGGATCGAGCTTTCTCTCTTCCCAAATCTTGTAACTCCCTTCCATGGAGCAACTCGCAACAATACATGATCCCCTACATTAAATTCCACGCCCTTTCGATGAAGATCCGTGATAACTCTTTTGTCGATCTTGTGCCGCTTTGTATACGCTTGTCAATCATTTGATCTTTTTCGTAGTCATACGCATTTTAACTCCTAGTCCCAACAATGTTGCTTCACCCACCTCATCCCAACATATCGAGAACCACATTTTCGGCCCATATAATGCTTCAAATGGAGCCACACCTATACTTGCTCGATAATCGTTGTTGTAGGAGAATTCCACCAATGGTAAATACTTATCCCAACTACCCTTGAAGTCTCAGGACACAGTAGTCTTAATAGATCTTCAAGAGTTTGAATAGTCCCTCTCGATTGTCTCGTCTGCTTGGGGATGGTATGTCAACTAAATCGCAAACTGCGCTCCATAGCTTTTTGCAAGCTAACCCAAAATCTTGAAGTGAATCTTGGGTCACGATCCCAAACTATGGATACAGCATGCCATGCAACCTCACAATCTCATTCACGCATATATACTAGCAAGACGCTCAAGGAATAAGTCTCCCAGACGGCAAGAAATGAGCAGACTTGGTTAATCTATCAACAATAACCCAAATAAGATTGATGCCTTGAGAAACCGTAGAGGAAGACCCAGAACTAAATCCATAGTAATGTGTTCCCACTTCCATTCCTAATCTCAAGTGGTTGCAACGGACCCTTAGGTACAAGATGCTCCGCCTTTACACGCGGGCAAGTTAAACACATCGAGATAAACTTTGCAATCTCTCTCTTCATATTGTTCCACCAAAATGTATGTCAAGATCATACATACATTTTAGTACTTCCGTGATGGATTGCAAATGGCGATTGGTGCCTCCATCATAATCTTGTACTTCAAATCGTAGTCGTTAGAACACAAAGTCTAGAGTGGACTCAAGTATTCCTTCTTCATCAATTCTCGCCCTAATAGCTCCTTCAGTACTTTCTTCTTCATACGACGATCCTCCGGCCTGGGGGCTCGAGCAACCTTAACTTTTTCTATTAAAAGTGGCTCTACGCAGATACTTGACATCATCGCACTCGCTCCTCAAGATATGATCTTCTACTCAACGCGCCTACTACCACGCTCGCTTTACCTGTGATGGTATCAATAGTGTGGTCGTAGTCTTCAATAGCTCGAGCCAACGTCGCCGCCGCAGATGTTGAGTCTTTTTGAGTGAAGAAATATTTAAGGCTTTTTATGGTCTCAATATATCTCCACTTTCTCCCCATATAGATAGTGCTCCATATTTTTAGCGCAAAAACGATCGGGCCGCTAACTCTAGATCACGAGTAGGATAATTCCTCTCATACTCTTTTAAGTTGTCGCGAGGCATAGGCTATGACTTTCCCACGCTGCATGAGAACACATCCTAACCCTTTTGCTCAAGCATCATCAGAGATAACAAATCCATCCCAACCAGATGGTATTGTTAGAACAGCCAAATAAGTCTCCTCTTAAGCTCTTGGAAACTTTTCTCGATTCTTCGCTCCAAACGAATTTTGTATCCTTCCGAAAGTTAGCCGAAGTTAATGGAGTAGCGATTCGAGAAAACCCTTCCACTAATCTCCGATAATAACCAAATTTAAGCCCAAAAGCTACGATTTCACTTACCACCGACTTTTGCTGTTCCTAACTTCAGATTGCTTCAATCTTCACGGATCAACAGATACTCCATGTTTCGACACCACGCGCCCAAGGAATGCTACTTCTCAAGCCGTAACTCGATTTCTTCAATTTGGCATATAGTTGGTTTTCACGAAGCCTTCGAGTACCAAATTTCAAATGGTGCTCATGATCTTCACTACTTTTGAATATACGAGGATGTCATCAATAAAGACAACAACGAATCGATCCAAATATTCCTTGAATACTGGCTCATCATATCCATGAAAGTCGCAGGAGCATTAGTTAGTCCGAAAGACATGACTAAGAATTCATAATGCCCATACCGAAGTTCTCAAGGCGCTTTGAATATCCTCGCCTAATCTTCACCGATGATATCCGTAATCTAAGATCGATTTTTGAAAAGAATTGTGCCCTCAGAATCGGGTCAAACAAGTCATCAATACGAGGTAGAGGATACCTATTCTCGATGGTGACATGGTTCAATTCCCGATAGTCAATACAAAGTCGCGATACTCCCCGCCTTTTCTTCTTTACAAATAAAACAGAGCACCCCAAGGAGATGTACTAGATTTAATGAAACCGATGTCCAACAATTCCTCAGTAGTTGGACCTTTAACTCCTCAAGTTCAATAGAGCCATTCGATATGGGGTTTTAGAAATGGGCTTTGTACTGTGTTCAAGATCAATAAAGAATTCAACTTCACGCTCGGGGTAGACCGGAAGTTCTTCTAGAAATACGCCAGAAAGTCAATAACAACAGAATATTATTCAAATTTGACGTGTCTTTATTCAAATCCATAACATGGGCTAAGAAAGCTTGACATCCGCTTTTTAATAAACTAATAGCTTTTATGATTAGATATGATGTTGATCGATTTTAATGGTTTAGTTGCTTGAATTGCAACAACAGTCAAGTTAGAATATGAAAACTAACAACCTTATTTAAAACAATCAATTTTGGCATGATGAGTAGTTAACCAATCAATCCCTAAAATCACATCAAAAGCAAGTATCTTTAAAGAGATAAGGTCAATGTGTAAGGTAATGGTGCCAACTTGAATCAAACAAGATTTATAAACAAAGGATGTGATGAAAGTTTCTCCTAACTGAGTTTCCACAGATAGTCAAAGTCTAATTTCTCCTGAGTCAAGTTTAAACGCTGAGCACATGCAGAGAGATAAATGAATGGGTAGCACCAGATCAAGTAAGGTATAAACTTCGCAAGAATTTATAAATATTTTACCCGTGATCACCTCGCTTGGGTTCCTCGTGATTATGACAACCACAACAAACGCCTTCCCTAATCGCTGATTTTGATTTTTCTCGGGATGTTTTTCGAGTCACCGTCCTCACCGAACTAGGTTTCGCCATCGCATAATCTCGAGCGATATGTCCTTCCTTTCCACAATTATAGCATACCTTGAATCTGCTAGGGCGCTTGACCGATATGTCCTCTTTTTCCGTGATTTGTAGAAGATATACGACCGGTGGTCGTTTTCCTCCTTAGAACCAGCTTGTCACGCAAGACCGCCATCTTCACATGGTCGTTGTTAAATCTCTCTTTTAAAATCTCCTCCCGACTCGCTTCTTCTATTTTCACGGCTATGATTACCACCAGAGTGGTTACCATTTTTTGTCCGTCTGCTTTTCTCCGCAGTTATCATTATTCTCGCTGATCGCTATCTCTCGACACGATCCTCGTCAGGGTCCTCACCGACCGCATTTCAAGTATCTCGCCTAATAATTGAGCCCTCGCTTACAACATCCGAATAAAGAGAAAATTTATGAGAAATGAGATATCGACGACGCCGGGTTTCAAACCTCTAAGAAAACATCCGCCATACGCTCCTCATTCTCCACCAAATGAGGTGCAAAACTCGATAACTCGCAAACTTTGCCTCGCATCGAGACACCGCCATGTTGTTTTGTTCCAACTGATGAACTCCACTTCCTTCATACGATTTAACACTTTCGTGAAAGTATTTGTCATTAAATAGCTTCAAACGCCTCCCAAGACACGCCGAAAAGTACCGGATGGGTACGCTTCACGCACTCCCACCCAAGAGTCCGCTTCGCCATTTTAACATAAAGGTGGCGAATGGAACCTTCGTTTCCTCCGCATCCCAAGACATCGAATATCTTGTAATTTGTTTGACCCATGTTTCCGCCATGATCGGATCCGCTTTCCTTAAATTTCGTGGTCCCAACTTCGAATCGCTTGGTCGTGGATAACCCGTGAATTGCTATCATTTCTCCTCAGATTTTGAACACGAAGTTCTCTCTCGTCTCGATTTTGCATGAATCGCAAAAACTTCTAAACATCCCCTCGCTCATCATCTCGCTTCAATGGTGTTGTTCACAGGAGGAACATTGCCACTGCTGTACGCTCTCTCCTCGCTGTGAGAGTACAGCATCTCCACTGGCCTCATTTCCATTGTTAATATTCTCTCACGACATTCTCAAACACCGCCATAAAACAAGGGTTAATTAAGGAAATCAATATATCACATAATATCCCTATATATATCGACCAACTAACAAATAAGCTTAGTAGACACACTAACAAGGATTTACTGCTGCCTCCCTCCTAGTTCTATTCCCCGATCTCCGCCAGAGATCATATCCCTAAGCTCGATACTAAACGCGTGACGCCCCCAAAATAGGTATACATCACCTATTCTCGAAGTCACAATACATGGTATGTAAACAACTACAACTTTATTATTACAACAAAGAAACTGTGAGTTTGAATACAAATATTATCTTCTAGATAATATCTATACTCAAATAAATCCTCATCACATTTATCGATACATTATTTTACAAAAATGGTGAGGACTACTAAACAATCCTTTCTAAAACCTTCATTCCATACCCCGACTGACTCGCTTATATTCTCGCCTCCCGAGAAAAATGGAACAAAAGGAAAAGGGTGAGCTCAACTAGCTCAAGAAAGAATATTATGACTAAGATAATATACAACAAATTATCGTTAGTCTTCAACAGAAAAAATATATGTAATACAATAGACAACAAATTTTAAATCAATATTTAGCAATGAAATAATAATTCATTAGAAGAGTTAAGTAGAGAATGCAAACTACTATCTTCTATGTATGAATTTAAAAGTTCATCGCTCATCTTTTATCCCTCAGAACATCAATCAATATACATCCGAATCAAATATTCATCTTTGCACTACAGCCAAAGATATTCATCACCGTCATGTTCATTTAAACACTGCTCATCTTTGCACTACGGCCAAAGATATTCTTCAGAAATCATTCATCTTTGCACTATGTGCCAAAGATATTCTTAAGAAATCATTCATCTTTGCACTATGTGCCAAAGATATTCCATAATATCATCATTTAAGACCGAGGATGATGAAAATATTTTTTTTTTAAAGAAACGAATCCAAAGGAAACAAAATGACAAGGATTAAGGATTAAGGATTCAGATTTGGTTTTATCCACGCCCAAAAATACCTCAAAAATAATCATAGTGGTGTAAAATTCAAGAATGATCAAAACATGGATACAATCGAAAGTTAGTATCCGTAATAGATGTTTTGATTTAAAAGAAGAAATTTTATTTTTCTATGAATAAGTATAATCAGATAACGTGAATAGTGCCAGATACGTGAATAAGGCCAGATACGTGAATAGTAATCTCGACACCAAAAGATAGAAATTCCACAAAAACATCTTCACGCTTCAGCTTAATAAGACTCGTGAATAAGAATCGTGAATAAGAATCGTGAATAAGAACTCGCTGAATAAGAACTCGTGAATAAGAACTCATGAATAAGAACCCATGAATAGTAACCCCGACATGAAAAAGTTCCAAATTTGATAAAAACTTCAGATCAATATTTCAAAGATAATGATATCAAGAAATAATATCATTACGAAAAAAATAATATCCCTTACCTCGAAAAGATCAAGATTTCTAATTTGTAATACCTGATATAAGGTCAAGGAACTTGCAACTGCCTAGCAATACTCAAAGTATACTCAAAATACTCACAAGAATACGCCGATAATATAGAGAGAGAAAACTTCAGCTTTTCGTGTGATTTTCAATTCTAACCCAAGACCCTATTTATAGAAAACGCTAGAACACCAAAGCAGTAAAATTTAATAAAATAATAATATTTATTAAAATATTCAAGCCCACTTTAGAAATCTGATTTCAGATCATTTATAACACATGTGAGCCACTCAATTACAACAAAAAAACGTTTTTTTATAAAAAATATTTTAAACTCCCAAAAATCAATTATTTTGAGCTTTCTAACTTCAATAATTCATAATAAATAGCCCTTTCATCAGAAAAATTGAATCTCGCGAGTTTTTATAGGAATTTCAATTTTCTACAACTTTGCAGAAGAAAGTTTTTCCAAATTCCAAATAGAAATTGACCAAATCCACAAACGGGCGATGATTTTATTGTGCTATAATCAAATTTCAATAATAAATGGGGTCCACCGACATGTTTAATATGTTTTAAACATTTATTGCAACAAAAAAATACTCTTCCTCCTCAGATACTCATATATCCCACATTCGTTGTAAAATATCACCGCTAATATATTATTAAAATAATATATTTAAACGAATTATTTTATCGTAAAAAAGATAAAATATTAATTTTCAACAATTGTCATTTTAAAAATTTTTTCCATCTATATCCACATAAAATCAATATTTTCCTCATCATATAAATCAATAATTAATTATTCACAAATAATATTACGTAATCACAATATCGACAACCGTGCAGCTCCTGTGAAAGAGGGGCTTTCCAATAAGAATTTCTTCATCGGCGCGCCGCAATTAGTGACCAAACCTCTCCTTAGATGTAACTTTCTAGACATTGCCAATAATGTTATCTAATAATATTATTCAGATAATATGAATTATTGCTTCGATAATGAAAAATAATACCGTAATGACAATTATCAAACAACAAAGAATATAAAATATCAACGCAAAGAATTATTAACTCAATAAAATATCGAATAAAGAATTATCAGAACCATTATCGAGTAGTGCTTTCACGTAAGAATCAATAATTGGTGCAATACGCGTGCTATCGCTCAACAACGCCAGATTAGTGTGTTTTAACCACCGGTATTCCAACAAGATAATTCAGAATAACTACGCCCGCTATTTAAAAACAACTTATATTTGTCGCTTTCTTCATCCAATCGCTTCGCATGGGCCCACACATGGTCGCTACCGTCCGCATTTAATATTCCCCGACAAAGCATTTAATATTCCACCACCAAACTAATATTCCCCGATTTATAATGAATATTTTATAACCACTGCTTATTTTGAAATATTTCATGATTTAACCCTTAACTATCCACATTAATCAAATCAACCCTTACTATTTCAAAATAATAAATAAAGGAAATTCCTTTTATTTAAAAATTTTGGTCTTAAACTTTATGAACACGAGACATATTTGGCAGTAAATGCAGTCTATAGCTACGATTCCTACTCGATCGAGGATTAAAATGGACCGATGAATCGAGGATTAAGTTTTCTCTCTTTCCAAATCTTGTAACTCATTTCCATGGAGCAACTCTTAACAACACATGATCTCCTATATCGAATTCCACGCCCTTTCGATGAAGATCAACATAACTCTTTTTATCGATTTTGTGAGGTTTTTTATCGTTGTCGGATCGTTTGAATCTTTTTTCGTAGTCATGCGTACTCAACTCCCGGTCCCAACAACGTTGCTTCACCCACCTCATCCCAAAGATAATTGGAGAACGACACTTTCTTCCATATAACGCTCGAATGGAGCCATGCCAATACTTTAACGATAACTGTTGTTGTAGAAAACTCCACCAATGGTAAGAACTTGTCCCAACTCCCTGAAATCAAGGACACGAGTCTTAATAGATCTTCAAGAGTTTGAATAGTCCCTCCGATCGTCGTCCGTCCCGAGGATGATATGCCGAAGCTAAATCGTAAGTCTGTGCCCATAGCTTTTTGCAAACCAACCCAAAATCGTGAAGTGAATCTTGGGTCTCGATCGAAACTATGGATACAAGCATACCATGCGCTTTTTTATAATCTCGTTTATGTACATACTGAGCAAGACGTTCAAGTGTATAAGTTTCTCGTGTCGGTAAGAAATGAGCAGACTTGGTCAATCTATCAACAATGACCCAAATCGCATCGATGCCTTGAGAAACCCTAGGAAGGCCGTGCAGAACGAAATCCATGGTAATGTGCTCCCACTTCCATTCGGAATTTCAAGTGGTTCTGATGGACCTTTTGGTACTTGATGCTCCGCTTTAACTCGTTGACAAGTTAGAC
The DNA here is from genome assembly GCA_020205615.1 of Panax quinquefolius. Taxonomy (NCBI): domain Eukaryota; kingdom Viridiplantae; phylum Streptophyta; class Magnoliopsida; order Apiales; family Araliaceae; genus Panax; species Panax quinquefolius. Next base: position 24,534,820 of record CM035169.1, on the reverse strand, counting down.
ACCTTGAGATAAATAATCTTATCTCTCTCTTCATATTGCTCCACCAAAATGTATGGCGAATATCATGATACATTTGGTACTCTGTGATGGATTGCAAATGGTGTGTTATGCGCCTCCATCATGATATTATACTTTAAATCGTGGTCGTTAGGAACACAAAGTGCAGAGTTGACTCAAGTATTCCTTCTTCATTGATTCTTGCTTAAGCATAGCACCTTCTTCGCACTTTCTTCCTCATACGCATCGGCTCCAGTCGTAGCTTGAAAGTAGCTTTAACTTTATCGATTAAAGTCGGTTCTACTCGTATATTCGTTATCATCACACGCGTCCTCAGAGTCTTTAACTCTATCTCCATCCTTTGCAAGTCACACAAAATGGGCTCTGCGTTGACAATAACGCACTTTTCGTACTAGGACGAATAAAGCCGATGTCTAACAATTCTCGTAGTTGGGTCTTTAACTCACGAAGTTCAATAGGAGCCATTCGATATGGGGCTTTGGAAATAGGTTTTGTCTGGGGTTCAAGGTCGATACAAAATTCAATTTCACGCTTCGGGGGTAGGCCGAAGTTCTTGAGAATACGTCGGGAAATTTATTAACAATAGAAATATCGTTCAAAACCGGCGTATTTTTGTTTAAATCGTGACATGAGCTAAGAAAACTTGACATCCGTTTTTCAATAAACTAATAGCTTTATGGCTTGAGATAGTAAGTGATTGATTTTAATGGTTTGGTCGTTTGAATTCGCATAATAGATTGATTAGGAATATGAAAGCTAACAACCTTACGAAAACAATCAATTTTGCATGATAAGTAGTTAACCAATCAATCCCTAGAATCACGTCAAATGCAAGTATTTTAATGAAATAAGATCGACGGTGTAATGTGAGGGTGCCGATTTGAACCAAACAAGACTTATAAGCAATGGATGTAATGAAGGTTTCTCCCAACTGGAGTTTCCACGAGATAAGTCAAAGTCTAATTTCTCCGAGTCAAATTTAATCGATGAACGCAAGTAGGAGAAATAAAAGAATGGGTAGAACCCGGTATCAAATAAAGTATAGACTTCATTAGAGTTTATGATAAGCTTACCGTGATGACTTTATTAGGGTTCCTTGCTTCTCTGGGAGGTCACAACAAACGCCTCTCCTCAGACTACTGGCGGCTAGGTTTTGACTTTTTTGGGATGACCTTTGGTGCCTCCATCCTAGTTGAATTTGTCTTGATGGCACAAAATCGAGATAAGTGACCTTCTCTTCCACAATTATAAACATGCTTTGGATGGCATGGCGTGATTTGGTGATGTGTCCTCTCTCCGCATTTGAAGCATATGATAGGTGGTCTTTCTCCTTCCTTAACAAGCGGGTCTTTGGTCTTTGGCGTCTTCCCATCATTGTTGAATCTCCGTTTCTTGAAATGTCCATTCTTATTGTTTTGGCCCGATTACCACCGAAGTGGTTACCATATCCGCTTTCTTGATTCCCTCCACGCTTGTTGTCATAAGCTTCGATGACTACTCTCATTGGTATTATAATTTTGTACCGCTTTCTCTTTTAGTTGCGTTGACTCGTTATCGCGCTCCACTAAGCGAGCCCTATTTACAACATCCCGAATACAAACACGGTTTATGAGAAATAAGATGTTGGCGTATCTCTCGACTTCAAACCTCTTAAAAACATTAGCGCGCCATTCTTTCTTCATTATCCACCGAGTGGGACTTGAAATCGTGATAACTCGCAAATTTTGCCTCAGTATTGCGACACTGGTCATATTGTTTTGTTCAACTTGATAAACTCCACCTCCTTCGTGTGGCGAATACTTTCGGGGAAAGTATTTGTCGTTGAACGACTCTGGAACTTCTCCCAAGATATCTTGATCTGACGAGGTTGAGTACGTTTTCCGATTCCCACGATGAATCTGCTCTCCGCGTAACATAAAAGGCGTGAAAGGAACCTTTTGCTCCTCGGAGCATCCCAAGACATCAAATATCTTGGTAATCTGCTTTATCCATGCTTCCGCGAAGTGGTTTTGGTTCTCCTTAAACTCCGTTGGTCTCGACTCCTTGAATTGTTTAGTGGTGACCCACGAGAGTTTTCAAGTGTTTCCACCTACGTTTTGGACATGAAAGTCGCTCTCTGCTTTCTTTGCATAAATTGCATAAAGCCTCCGAACATTTGATCATTCATCATTTTGGCGGTGTTGTTGTTTGTATGAGGATTGACGCCTTCACGATGCACATTATCACGATTATTGATATGTGGCGAATCGGCGATCGCTTTGTGCTCCATTCTTTATTCTCAACATTCTCGGATGTCATTTTCAGACATCGCCACAAAACAAAAGGTTAATTGACATGTAAAAATTATCCTATATTACTGACCAACCAATAAAATAGGACATAAACTTAGGTAGGTCATACTAGCGAAGGTATTCCCGTCTCTCCCTCTAGTACTATTCTCACATCTTAGCGGGGATCATATCCCTAAGCTCGATACCAACTATGACGCCCCAAAATTAGGTATACATCACCCATCTTGGGTAGTCGGATACATAGTATGAAATTTAAATATAACTTATTAATATAAGCATGGTATACAATCTGACGTAAGCGCTGTGAGTTTGAATACAAATATTATCTACTAGATATTATACAAACTCAAAAGGAGTCCTCATTACAATTATTATCACACTATTTCACGAAGAATAGTGAGGACTACTAATCTTTATCCTCTCGGACCATTACTCTCCGTTTCCAGGACGTCCCGTCTATATGTTCTCATTTCTGAAGAGAAACGGTGAAAGAAAAGGTGAGCTCAACTAGCCCAAGAAGAAATATTATGACTAAGATAATCTGAATAAATTATCATTAGCCTTCAGCGGTGTTAAAGCGATAAAATATAATAAACATCAAGTTTAAGCTGCGGTGAACAAGCGATCCATTAAAAGAGTCAAGTAGAAAATAAAATCTACTATCTTTTATGATTTACAAGGTTTTTCATCAACTTTTATATTTGAGACTCGACTTTAATAAATAATCCACATCATTGAATCACCCCGCACTACTGCCAAGGATATTCTTTAGTATCGCGACCACAATTATTCATGCACTCACGGGCGAGAATAGTTGTGTATTCATTAATGGTCATGATCGTGCCAACAATTTGTCCATCGATGCACTACTACCCTTTGAGGATTTTTACCACATCATTTGTAACATTACGGTCATGATTACCGGAATAGTCTCGGTCGTAATCATACCAAGTCCATCTATGCACTACTGAAGGCCACAGATGACTTTAAAAAAATATAAACATGAGGATGATGACAATGATATAAGAATTCAATAAAACAAGTTCAAGAATTATTTTATCCGGGAATTATTAACGTCAAATTATCAACATGATCTCATTTTGTAGAGTAAAATTCAAGAATGATCGGAAGAATATTTCCATGAAAAGATCTTTGGATAAAACGCAAATATCAAAGATATTCTACTAATTTCATGAAGTATAGAAGTCAAAGTTTTAACCATTGGGTATAATAAAGAATGGAATAACAAAAGAAATCACCGTGCATGCGGTACTTCACATAGGCAGGTTATTCCAGCAGAATAATAATAACGGAACCGGTCGGTGAAATTCACACTGCAAGCAAGATGTTCCAACAGAATAATAAAGATGGAACCCGATCCGGTGTAAAACACACGAGATAGGATATTCCAGCGAGAATGATAAAGAGCGGAACGGTCAGGTGTAAAACACCTGAGACAGGATGTTCCAACAACAAAATAATAAAAGCGGAACGGTGTCGGTGTAAAAACCTTGAGTGGATGTTCCAGCAGAATAATAAAAGAGCGGAACTAGGTCCGGTGTAAAACACTGTGAGCGAGGATGTTCCAGCAGAATAATAAGGGCGGAACCGGTCCGGTGTAAAACACCACAGACGAGGATGTTCGATAGAATAATAAAGAAAGAATAATAGAAGAATGTCACCAAGTATAGGGTAGTCAGCGTATCTGAGTTATTCAACAGAATAATAAGGAATGGAATAATGAAGTTCTCTTCGTGAATACAAAAGAATAATATCCCTTACTTACGAGTACAACAAATAATATTCCCTACCTTAGAAGATGAATATTGGCAAAGTGAAGTATGAGAATACTTTTCTTCTTCTCTCTATAGTTTCTCTCTCAGAGTTTCGGTGAATTCGTAAGAAAATAATGAAGGAATGAGCTTATTTATTGGAAAATAGAATGCATAGTAATTAATCCATGAGCGGTCAGATTGATTTACTTTAATCTGGCGATCCATATTTAAAAGCAAAATCTTTTAAATAAAATATAATATATTCTATTTATATAAAAATATTTTTACTATGCAAACACTATACAACACTTATGCGAAAATCTTTTATGCAACCTTGTACGCATAATAAAATATAATATATTTTATTTATAGAATAACTTTAATAAAGTATTACATTTTATATAAAAGATGTTTTACATTTTATTACGTTAATAATACGAATAAAACAAAAGCGTCATTATCATTATAATAATTCATATTATTAATCGTGATAATGGAATCAATCAAAGCGAGTGACTTCTCACATAAGCATCGATAATCAATCTGGTGTCTTCTTATGCAACCACACGTATTCATTGTACTTTTACTAGAAGATGTAGTTCAAGCGATTATCAGCGGTAAAACTTCCGTAGTTATTTGATAAAATATTTTTGTCGTTTTCTCGATCAAACAATAATTCTATTAATAGAGGTCCACTGATGATATTGAACCGTTATGACGAATATTCCTCGCTAAAGAATATTTCCGACCAATCGAATAATATAACCCTTGCATACTTTTGCAAAATTTATAAATATTACCCCTAACTATAACATTATATCAAATTTATTCAAAAAATAATATTTACTGAAAAAAATTCATCTTTATTTATAAAAAGTCAGGGTCTTACATATCTGGAATCAAATATTCATCTTTTTTACTTCGAGGCCAAAGATATTCATCGATTAAGTCATGTTCATCTAAAAACACTTCATCTTCGCACTACGGCCGAAAGATATTAATCATTCGGTCGTGTTCATCTCAACACACTTTTCATCTTTTGCCTTTATGGGCCAAAGATATTCATCAAAAATCATTCATCTTTGCACTCTGGGCCAAAGATATTCCAGTAATATCATCATTTAGGGTGAGGATGATGAAAAATATTTTAAAGAAAGCGAATACGATTGAAACAAAAGAACAATTATTAAGGATTCATATTTTAAACAATCCAAGTTCAAAAATACTTCGTAAGTAATCGAGTGGAGTAAAATTCAAGAATGATCAAAACATGGATACAATCAAAACTAGTATCCATAGTAGATATTTTAGACGAAAAAGAAGAAATTTTATTTTTCGATTGAATAAGTGTAGATTGTAAGGCCGAATTTTATGAAATAAAAGTATTCAATTTTTCTTATAATTACTATGACGGTAAATGGTTAAATTGATAAAAGTTAAAGTTAAGGGTGATATATATAATTTTTTCAAAATAAGCAAGTGGTTATAAAATACTCATTATTGTTTGGGAATATTCGTTTGGTCGTGGAATATTCTTTACATCAAGGGAATATTAAATGCGGCAGTAGCGACCATTTGTGAGCCCATAGCAGAATAATGTCGGGAAGAAAAGCGACAAAAGGAGTTTTATAAATAACAGACGTAATTGTTACCTTTAACAACATTGGAATACCCGGTGGGTAAAGTAAAGTAATGTCTGGCGTTATTCTTGCGATAAAACACGGTATTGCCTGTATATTTTGAATTATTGATTCTTACGTAAGAAAGCACTACTCAATAATTATTACGATGTAATTCTTGTTCAATATTATATTTTATTGATTCAATAATTCTTTGCGTTAATATTTTATATTCTTGTTGTTTGAAATTGTCATTTACGAGTATTTTCCATTATCGAGACAATAATTCATATTATCTGAATAATATTATTGGATAACATTATTGGCAATGTCTAGAAAGTTCTGTCTAAGAAGAGGTTTGGTGTGACGCCCCCAAAATTAGGTATACGTCACCCATCTTGGGTCGCCATTTACATGATACATAAATTCAAATACAAACTTAATTATACATCCATTAGTGTAACATACGACAATACATAAGCCGGAGTTCTAATAGGAATATTGTCATTTTAGACAATATCCATACTCAAGGAGTCCTCATTACATTTATTGTCACACTATTTATGAGAATAGTGAGGACTACTAATGCTTATCTTGGGACCATCACTCTTTTCCCCAGGCTCGTCCCGGTATATTCTCATTTCTTGAAGAAACGGTGAAAAAGAAAGGGTGAGCTCAACTAGCCCGAGAAGAAATATTATAACTAAGATAATGCGAGAATAAATTATCAATAGTCTTCAACAATGTTAAACCGATAAAATACAATAGACAACCGGTTTAAGCTGCGTGGAATATCGATCCATTAAAAAGTCAGTAGAAAATAAAAGTCTACTATCTTTTAGGTTTTAAAAGTTTTCATCATTTTTATCACTAAGACTCGGTTTAATGAATAAATCACAATATCTAATCATCCTTGTACCACGGTCGAGGATTTTCATCAAATTATCAATAATTAAGCGACTATCACAAGAATCACCCCAGTCATAATCATACCAAAAACTATCCATCATCATTGCATTCTGAGGCCGGCGAGGACTTTTGTCACATCATTTATATCAAGCCGTGATTATCTTAGAATGATCCACAGTCATAATCATACTAAGTTCATCTATGCACGTAAGCGAAGATAACATAATATAACATGAGGATGATGACAATGACATAATAATTGATAAAACAAGTTCACGAATTAATTTATTGAGGAACTAATAACGTCCAAATTGTCGACATGATCTTTGCTTTGTAGAAAGTAAATTCAAGAATGCTCGGAAAAAATATTTTCATTAAAATCTTTGGATGAAGCGCAAATATCGAGGATATTCCACTAAATTCATGGAGTATAGTAAGTCAAAATTTTAACTTATTTGAGTATAATAGCGAATGAAATAACAAAAGAAATCACCACGCATGCGGTGCCAGGCGAACGAGTTATTCAGACAGAATAATAAAGCGGAGCGGGTCCCAGGTAATAAAAACACCGATGAGCGGGATATTCCAATAGAATAATAAAAAACATGATGAGGATAGAATAATAAAAAAGCGGAATAATAAAGGCGGAACCAGGCCTACAGAAAGCTGACGAGGATATTCAATAGAATAATAAAAGCGAGAATAATAAAGATGGAACCAGTCCTGCCAGTAAAAATGCATGACAGGATGTTCCAAGCGGAATAATAAAATAATAGAAGAATGTCACCAAGTATAGGGGATTAGCATATCTGAGTTATTCCAATGAGAATAAATAAGAATGGAATAATATAAAGATTTCACCAAGTATAGGGTATTAGCATATATCTGGTCATGTATAGGGTATGCCACTTTTACGAGTTATTCAAAGAATAATAAAGAATGGAATAATGAAGTTTCTTCTTCATGAATAAAAAAAAATAACACCCCTTACGAGTACAACAAATAATATTCCCTACCTTAGAAGAAAGTGAATATTGGAAAAGTGAAGTAGCAAAATACTTTTCTTCTTTCTCTCTATAGTTTCTCTATAGAGTTTCAATTGAATTCGTAAGAAATAATGAAGGAATGAGCTTTCTATTTACGAGAAAACCGAGGGGTGGCTCTTGGTCTGTAACTTAGAAGGGTGAAATGACTCTTGGTAATATTGAAGAGACAACTACTATTAACCTCGAACAAGGTAATTAACCTTGGAACATCGAAGAGGAATTAACTCTTGGTAATATTGAAGGGACAACTAATTATTTGCAAGAGGGTAATTACTATTGACCGAAGGTAATTACTATTGATAAAAAGTAATTACTATTCAAGAAGGTAATTACTATTCATTGAAGGTAAATACTTATCGACGAAGGTAATTACTTATTCACAAAGGTAATTACTATTGACGAAGGTAAATACTATTGACGAAGGTAATTACTTATTCACAAAGGTAATTACTATTCACAAAGGTAATTACTATTGACGAAGGACTCTAGAGATGATGACATATGGGCCCCCATAAAATAATCAAACTTACCACAAACGCCTCATAACAGACTCTTTATATACATCAAGGATTGAATAAATATTACCACAAATCATTTTATTTTTAATCAACACATATTTAATCTTTCAACAATTATTAATCATTTATAACTTGTCGTCTCAATTAATAATTTAATACTATAACATATTATACAGGATGATATTGTGACAATAATTGAATCGATAATATAAGAGATATGATGCAAAGAATTATCAGAATAATAATTGAGCATATTTGGGTGACTTCTCACGTAAGCATCAATAATCAATATCGTGTGCTCTTATACAACTACGCCAGACATCGCATACTTCTTTACTCTAGGGTAGTTCAACAGTTTTGACGGTAACACCTCTGCCGTTATTTTTATAGAAAAATAATTTTGTCGTTTTTTAACTACGACAATACTTCCGTTGTGGGGTCCACCAATGATTGAGCCGTCGTACGAATATTATTCCCAAACAAAAGAATATTCCCCACCAAACGAATATTTTATAAAACTTGCTTACTTTGCAAAATTTATAAATATTACCCACAACTATAACATTATATCAAATTTATTCCATAATATTCAAAAATAATATTTATAAAAAATTTATCTTTATTTATAAAAAGTGAGGGTCTTACATTTGGTCACCTAATCAATTACAAGCAAGTGAGAGAGATCTTATTGGAAAGCCCTCTCTTCTGAAGGCTGTCGGTTGTCATTAATATTGTGATTATGTAATATTATTTGTGAATAATTAATTATTGATTTTTATGATGAGAAAATATTTATTTTTGTGGACATTGATGGAGAAAATTTTTAATGTAACAATTGTTGAAAATTAATATTTTGTCTTTTTTCGATAAAATAATTTATTTAAATATATTATTTTAATAATATATTAACGGTGATATTTTTATAATGAATGTGGGATATATGAGTATATGAGGAGGAAGAGTATTTTTGTGGTAATAAATGTTTAACACATATTTTGTGTGTTGGTGGACACAATTATTGTAGAAATTTGATTATAGCTGTAAAATCACCCGTTTGTGGATTTCGGTCAATTTTGTTTGGAATTTGGAAAAAAAAATCGCAAAGTTGTAGAGAATTGAATTTCCTATAAAAACTTCATGAGATTGAATTTTTACGATAAAAGGGCTATTTATTATGAATTATTGAAGTTCGAAGTTCAAATAATTGATTTTTTGAAAGTTTTAATTATTTTTATTTACAAAACGTGTTTTTCATTTTGTTTTCCTCATTTAACATGTGATGAGGGGCTGAGTTCAGATGGTAAAACATGCGTATGAAGTTTGGAAAAAATATAATAATATTTAATAAATTTTTTGCTTTGGTGTTCTAAGCATTTTCCTATAAATAGGGTCTTAGGTTAGAATTGAAAATCACATTTAAACTGAAGTTTTCTCTCTATATTATCGGCGTATTCTTGTGAGTATTTTGAGTATACTTTGAGTGTTGCTATACGGTGCAAGTTTAGATTCATTACGTTATTCTAATTAAGTCTTCTTTCTTTTGAAGTAAGGAATAGTAAAGAGATTTTTAAGGGTGATTATGTTTTTCAGTTTTGTATTTTTCGGACCTTCAAAAATTTTGAAAAAATTTGAAATGATATTTTGATGAGTTTTGTAGATTGTGTCCAAAAATGGCGATTTTTTAATGTATAGATTAGGAGTTATGGATTTTATGAGAAAAGACTATTTTAAAAGTAACCGCTTATAACTCCTTGTGGTTAACTCCAAAATTGATGAAATTTTTTTTATTGGAAGTACATCTATATAATATCAGTATACCGTGTAAATTTTAGAATTTTTGGACAAAATTAAAATTTATGATAAATGTCTAACTATTCGGTAGTTTTGGCCATATGGAAAATAGTAAATGAATTTTAAAAATTTCGAGGAAAATATATATTCAATATGGGACTATATTCTTCTAAATCCTAGAAAATAAATATTTTTGGAACCGATTTGGTATTTTTCATGAAAATGTTCTAATTATGAGTAAATGAATTAAATATGTTATGTGAAGTAAGAAAATTGGAAAATATGATTTATTGGCTTGAGAATCATATATGAGGTATATATGCAGATTTTTTATGAGGGTTTTGGTTAATGATGATGAAATCTTATGAGGGTGGCATTTTAGATGATTAAATGCATTAATTATTAAAGTGTAAATAATTGAATTTAATTATTTATAAGATTAAGAAATGATTAAAATATTATTATAATATTAATAATATTAGATTATGAGATTTCTAAGTGATTTATAACATTTGGATTAAGGTGTTATAAATATTGATATGGATTTTATTATGAAACTTTATCTTTTTCGTGTTGAGATTCTTTACGCACGTATACTAAGTATTATGTCACGAATACGAGGTCTTATTCACGATAAATTGGTTTCTTCTCCCGACAAAATTATCGTTGATTTATGAATCTTACTCTTGAAATTAAATCCATGTTTTGATTATATTGTTTTTATATAACATTCTTATAACCCTAATGATGATATTTCTCTTTGACTTGAGTGTAAAGATGAGTAGATTATTGGTATGATCGTGACTATAGGTTCTCTTTGGCGATGGTGCAAAAAGTTGAATTGTTGACCCGGTATGATCATGACAATTGAATTTATAATTGAATATTTTTAGATTAAGTGCAAAGGTGAATTGATCAACATGGTTATAATTATTGTTATATAACCACGAAATGATTATGTATTTCTTTGATATATGAATATCTTTGGCTCAGTAGTGCAAAGATGACTTGTTGATGAATATCTTAGCTTTTGTAGTGCAAAGATGAATTATTGATGAATATCTTTTTGCTCGTAATGCAAAGATGACTATTGTTGAATAATTTTAGCTTTGTAGTGCAAAGATGAATTATTGATGAATATCTTTGGCTCGTAATGCAAAGATGACTATTGTTGAATATCTTTGCTTTGTAAGCGTAAAGATGAGCTGTTGATGAATATCTTTTGCGTGCAAAGATGAATTTATTAGTATGATTATGAGCGAGGCTGTGATTTGGTATAACCATGATATTTGATGTTTCGAGGTAAAGGCGGTGATGAAAATTATCTTCGTCCCGGATGAGAAGAGAATTTAGAATCACAATTATGATTATGAGTTATTCATATGATTGTGAAAGGGCTGTTGATTGATGTTACGGGGATAAAATATTGTTGGTGGACTTTTAACGTGGAGAAGACAATAGACTTTATAGTCTATTTGACTCTTTTAATGGATTGCTTTCGTTCATTGCAACTATGGTTGAAAAGTTTTATCATCTACCATATGTTCTAAATCTCCGATTTATTATTGATGAAGACTATTGATAATTTATGTATCTTTAGTTATAATATTCTTTCTCGAAAGCTAGTTGTGTTTCACCCTTTTGTTTCACAATTCCTTTTGTAATAAAAGTGTAGTTGGGTTGGCCGGGGATAACAAAGGAATAGAATGGTGGTCTATAGTTGTTGAGGTTCTCCCTAAAGAGTATGAAAATAATTTTATTGAGGACTTTAGTGTGTTGTATTTTATACATCATTTAATAGTTATTTTGGTGAATTAAATAGGGTGAGGCGAACCCAACTTTGGAAGGGTGTTTTGTCACTATCATACAAGATGTCTAATGACATACAAACTCGTGTTATCATAAAACATGGTTGTGCTCATCCACTTCTTGAGTATATTTACAAGCACTACTATATAATCTTGGTGTTTGTTTGGAGTATAATACCCAATTAGAGATAGTGGAGATAATGATATGTCAAGAGAAGACTCACCATTGGGAGTAATATGATAGTAATCTTCTCATTTTTTTTGGGGTCTATTAGGTCAACCAAGGATAATTCTGTGGCCATATGATATCTACCATAACCTAAAAGCATGACCTCCCCAATATACAAAGGTTTCTTGAGCACTTCCCATAGATTCTAATTTCTAAAACAATTTTTGACTATACCTTTATGTAAGGTGTCATTGTAACGTCTTACTGATTGGTATATATTTGTATCCAAACTCACAAAGATATGTGTTGTTGTATTTTGCACGACAATTGTTGTAATAAAGTTGTAGTTGTTTTTCGTACCATATATTTGGCGACTCAGAATGGGTTGGATGGAATGGACCTATTGGGGGCGTTACTGTAAAGTAGATTCGTGAATAGTGTCAGGTATCGTGAATTGTGACACCCCAAATCCGGTACTTCCATTTTCACGTGATTTGGTGTTCATTAGACAAACATCATCTATCTATCTACCCATAAATAAAATACAACCATACTGATAGATAGAATAAATAATAACTCTCTCCCATTATGGGGTTACATCAATCGCATAACTAAATAAATCCGAGTTAATCTAACCTTAAAATATCCGTAATGGAAACATAACAATTAAGTCTTAAGTAACATCAATTCTAAATGTCATTACACAACCACATAAATAAATAGTCTTCATTACTTGCTAATCTTGCCCTTGCGCTTTTACTTAGTGGAAGGCTCAAATGCATTCTCTCGTTCTTAATCGCAATGTTATTATTACGCAAGAGTGAGCACGATTGCCCACAAGTATAACAATATAATAAATGAATAATAATAACATGCGAATGAATTAATAACTTTGAATATAAAAGCTCAACTTTTGAATCAAGAATGAATAACAAGAATCAAAAGAAATTACGAGGGTCACAAGACCTTGAACTATGTCTAGGTTGTCAAGTGTTTATTCTTGAAACCTTTAACGATCGTATAAGACTATGGACTATTCTTCTCGCGTACTTAGGGGGATCACTTAGTACATATATTGTGCACAATATCTTAACGCTTAAACGTAAATAATCCTATTAAAGGGTTGTTCATCTCGATTTGACATGAGTCCGCACTAAAGGAAGTTTGGATTGGTAAGCTCAATAAAAGTTCTAGAATTTATAACGCTTATCAACAATGGACTAGTTGAATCAATAAGGGTTCACTAGTCTTACAAAGTTCAACAATAATTGATATTCAATTTGAATAATAAAATTCAAGATGTATACAATCGAATAAGTATTGTATAATAGAATTATGCTTTTAAAGAATGATAAGATCTAATATGAAATCTTGACTTAAACAATAATAAACAAGATAGAATAATGAACTTGCCTGGTGTAAGTGTAAGGTTTAGCGATTACCTCTTACATTTAAACGATTACTACTGCTCACCACAAGTCCTACACACATACCATATATATTCACGAAATTCATTAGTTACATTTTTCATTAATTATTTAATATAAACTCTACTTTATTTAACAAATCATTACCCTTCTAATTTAATTATTAAATTAGAATATTTTCATTCTCTTCTTATTATTATTACACTCGAATAAATTATTTTCATAATAATTTCCATCGAATATTTATTTTATTCCATAAACATCTCAATTAAAATATTTACTTTATTTTTTTATAAATATTTTAATAATAATTTTCATCGAATATTTATTTTATTCCATGAATATTTCAATTAAAATATTTAATTTATTTTATAAATATTTTAATAATAATTTTCATCAAATATTTATTTTATTCCATAAATATCTCAATTAAAATATTTAATTTATTTTATAAATATTTTAATAATAATTTTCATCGTAATATTTATTTATTTATTTATTTATTTATTTATTAATTTATTATTATTATTTTATTTTATTTTTTTTTTATATTCCATTTCTGAAGAAAATAAGTGAAAAGAAGGGTGAGGACTAAGCACTACAAGTAAGAAATGGTAATGTAGTTTTAGCAGGCCGGGTGTATTGAGGTGCCAACTTCAGGCTCATTTTACTAATAGATTGCGATTTCTGCGATTCAAGTAAAAAGAAATATAATTAGATAATGCGAGAATAAATTATCAATAGTCTTCAACAATGCGTAAAATACAATATCGTGAATTATATAGAAAATAAATACACTATCTTTAGGTTTTAAAGGTTTTTCATAAGTATTAGACTACCACTTTAATAAATATTTCATCGAATCACTTGTCCATATATTAGTTTAAGCATACCCAATACTAAATAAAACAAGTTCAAGAATTATTTTTATAAAATATAATCATTAGCAAAAGCCAGTAATAATAAATAAAATCAAACACTTATAGAGTAATTTAAACCCATTAAAATACATAATTACATAAATAAAATATAGAAGTAAATTAATTTTCATATTTAATCTTTCAACAATTATTAATCATTTATAACTTGTCATCTCAATTATGTATTTAATACTATAACCCTATTATCTAGGATGATCTTTGTGACAATAATTGAATCAATAATATAAGAGATATGATGCTTTCTTGAAGGTAAACATCAATTTTGAATACGCAAAAACATAGTTCAATTTTCAACAAAATAATTACATTTATAGGTCCACCAATATGAGTAGTTGTAACGAATATTCCTAACAAAGAATATTCTCCACCAAACGAATATTTTATAACAACTGCATACTTTGCAAAATTTATAAATATTACCTACAACTATAACATTATATCAAATTTATTCCATAATATTCAAAATATATTTATATGGGTTTTCATGAATATACAACAAGGCCAAATTAGGCCAAAATCAATCACACGTAAATTATACATGAATATGGCTATAACTTCCAATTTCCTTTGTCCCGTATATTAGTTTTTACTACTATGGATTAGAGAGTAATTTAAACCCATTTACATAAGGTCGTAATTAAAATATGTAAATTAACCTTGAAGGTTTTTGAATAAAAACATCAAGTTCAAATCCAACCACTCAAGTTTTATTTTGTTTGTTTTAGCATGTATAATCATATATAAGTGTAAAATTTAGGGATAATATATGATCAACACATTAAATTTGTGCGTAAGGGCCGTATATGGCATATCATATACTCTGTAAATTTTTGGAATAACAAGCCAAAATCATACGTTATAATCTTATGAAACCAATGATATGGAAGCCACAATATATATATATATATATATATATATATAACATGCCTTATAAACTCAATTATTACATATATTCACATAACACCATAATTTCCCAATTACAGAGAATCACTGAAAACTTAAGCCGTATATTCATGAAACTTAAAAGGCGTAAATTATAAATTGGGTTGAAGAAAATTACCCAAGCGTATAGTGAAATAGTAGGAGATGAATTGAAACCCTTCCCAAACTCTTCAATCACTCAACTCACACTTTACTCAACAATTTCTCAACTCTCTTCTCTTTTCCTCTCTCGCTTAATGTCGGACTTAGGAAATTAATGAAGAAGGAAGACGTATTCAATAAATAAAAGCGATCGATGCTTTGTGGTGGATTACCAGTCATGGGTAAGCGCCTCAACTTCCACTAAGGCCACGTTTGGCTTAACAAAAATGAGTTTTAAAACCATTTAATTTAATAAAGCCTTATAATATAGTTTTAAATAATGTCACACCCATTATAAAATAAATCTAATATCTTATTTAATATAGTAAATTCTCATTAATTCACATAGTCACATAATTAAATTTCTCATTTAATAATAATATTAAATTTTTAAATCTCTAATTAATAATTTAATTAATTGAAATAACATAAAGCTTATTAAATATATTTCTTTTAATTCAATAAGCTCACATAATCACATACTTGAATAATAAAATTCTCCACATTAATTTAATAAATATAACACATATAATTAAATTAATCTATCACAACTTCATCAATTAATTAATTAATCTAATAATTAATTCATCGAAAAATATTTATTCAATCTAATAAATATTAAAATTAAATTACAAAATTACGGTTTGTCACATGAATAGTCTTAGTATCGTGAATAATAACTCAGACACCAAAAGATAAAAATTTCAAAAAAAATATCTTCACGCTTCGTGAATAGTACTCGTGAATAATAGTAACTCATGAATAATAACTCGTGAATAAGAATCGTGAATAAGAACTCATGAATAGTAACCCGACATGAAAAAGTTTTAAATTTGATAAAAACTTCCAACCAATATTTTGGCATAATGATATTGATGAAATAATATCATTTTGAATAAAATAACATCTCTTACATCGAAAAGGCAAGACTTTAGTTGAAACACCAGGATATAGGCTATGACTTGAACTTGCAGTAGTATAGCAATACTCAAAGTATACTCAAAATACTCACAAGAATACGCTCGATAATATAGAGAGAAAACTTGATTTCGATGTGATTTTAATTCTAACCCAAAGACTTTCTATTTATAGGAAATTGCTTAGAACACCAAAGCGATAAAATTTAATATAATATATTATTAATAATAAATTTTCCTACGCCTCTTTGGAAATCAGCTCCTAACATTTCCCACATGCCAACCTTCTAGAAAAAGTAATAAAAAAAACGTTTTTCATAAAATAAATAATTAAAACTTACAAAAATCAATTATTTCAGAACTTCGGAACTTTAATAATTCACAATAAATAGTCCTTTTGCCAGAAAATTTGAATCTTGCGAGTTTTTATAGGAAATTCAATTTTCTACAACTTTGCAGAAGAAAGTTTTTCCAAATTCCAAACAGAAATTGACCGAAATCCACAAAGCAGACGATTTTACAAGCTATAATCAAATTTCGATCAATAAATGGGGTCCATGACATGTTTAACATGTTTTAAATATTTATTGTAACAAAAATACTCTTCCTCCTCGTATACTCATATATCCTACATTCATTATAAAAATATCACCATTATTATATTATTAAAATATAATAATATATTTAAATGAATTATTTTATCAAAAAAAGATAAAATATTAATTTTAACAATTATCACATTAAAAATTTTTTCCATATATATCCACATAAAATTAATATTTCTCTCATCATATAAATCAATAATTAATTATTCACAAATAATATTACAGAATCACAATCTTGCAACTGTGCCATTTCCGAGAAAGAGGGCTTTCAATAAGGATCTCTCCTTCTCGGGCGCCATTGATTAGGTGACCAAACTCTCATTTTGATGAGAACTTTCTAGACATTGCCAATAATGTTATCCAATAATATTATTAGGATAATGGAAAATCTTCGTGTAATGACAATTTATCAAAAACAATGATAATTTAAAATATCAATGCGCAATTATTGAATCAATAAAATAAAATATTGAGCGGTAATTATTGTAACAATTATTGAGTAGTGCCTTCTTTACGTAAGAATCAATAATTGGTGCAATACCGTATGCTTCTTGTTCAACAATGCGTATTAGTGTGTTTTAACCACCGGGTATTCCAACAAGATGATACTTAGAATAACTACGCCAAGTTATTTATAAACAACTTATATTTGTCGTTTTCTTCATCCAATCGTTTTTTCATTATGGGGCCCACAAAAGATGCAATGCGTCGTGCATGCGAATATTCCCCGACGAGTCATTTAATATTTCACGACCAAACGAATATTCTCAAACAATAATGAATATTTTATAACCACTTGCTTATTCGGAAATATTTGCGTATTTTACCCATAACTATCCACATTAATCAAATCAACCCTTACTATTTCAAAATAACAACTAGAGAAAATAAATTTTATTTATTAATAATTTGGGGTCTTACATATATCCATTACTCTTCTTCTTCTTAAGGTAGGAAATATTATTTATTGTATTCGTAAGGGGTGTTATTCTTTCTTATTCATGAAAGAAGCTGTTGTTATTCCATTGCTTATTATTACATTGGAATAACTTTATACGCTGGCTCACCCTATACTTGGTGACATTCTTCTATTATTCCATCTTTCTTATTACATTTGGAATATCGTATACGTGTGTTTTCTGTTGGACCGATTCCGTCTTTATTATTACATTGGAATATCACATGCATGCGTTTCTGTGGGACACGGTTAAAATCTTTATTATTATTACATTGGAATATCATGCTCATGCGTTTCTTTGGGACTGAAAATCTTTATTATTACATTGGAATATATATCGTTCAGACGCGTTTCTGTGGGACTGGGTAAAATCTTTATTATTATTACATTGGAATATATCGTATACATGCGCTTTTACGTGGGACCGATTAAAATCTTATTAGTATTACATTGGAATAACTCGCTCATACATCAATACCGCATGCATGGTGATTTCGTTGTTATTCCATTCTTTATTATTCATTCGAACATCCCGCTTGTATGAATTTACTTTAACTTTGGTTCCGTTATTTAGTATTACGTTAGAATAACTTTTATATGTCAAATCCGCATGCATGGTGATTTCTTTTGTTATTCCATTCTTTATTATACTCGGTTGGTTAAAGTTTTGACTTCTATACTCCATGAAATTAGTAGAATATCCTTGATATTTTCAAGGCTTCATCCAAGATATCTTTTCATGAAAATATTCTTCCGATCATTTTTTGAATTTTACTCTACAAAGCAATATCGTGTTGACAATTTAGACATTAGTAGTTCTTGGACAAATTAATTCTTGAACTTGTTTTATTGAATTCTTATATCATTGTCATCATCCTCATGTTTATATTATGTTGAAAATCATATGTGGCACTGTAGTGCGTAGATGGACTTGGTATGATTACGATTTAGAGGATTATTTGGTGTAATCATAACCATAATATTACAAATGATGTGGTAAAAGTCCTCATTTGCCGTAGTGCATTGATGGGATGATTGTTGGCATGATCATGACCATTAATGAATACACAAATATTCTCGGCCGTAGTGCATGGATAATTGTGGTCGTGATACTAAAGAATATCCTGGCGTAGTAGTGCGGGGTGATTCGATGATGTGGAATATTTATTAAAGCGAGTCTCTTTTTAATCATAAAAGATAGTAGATTTTATTTTTACTTGACTCTTTTAATGGATTGCTTGTTCACCGCAGATTAAACTTGATGTCTATTATATTTTATCGGTTTAACATTATTGAAGACTAATAATAATTTATTCGCATTATCTTAGTCATAATATTTCTTCATTGGGCTAGTTGAGCTCACTCTTTCTTTCACTATTATTCTCTGTGAAATGAGAATATAACCGGGACGAGTCGGGGAATGGAGTGATGGTCCGAGGAGGATAGCATTAGTAGTCCCTCACTATTACGTAAAATAGTGTGATAATAATTGTAATGAGGACTCTTTTGAGTTTGTATAATCTCTAGTAGATAATATTTGTATTCAAACACACAGTTTATGTTTTGTTGTATTATACACGACAGTTGTATTAGTAAGTTGTATTTAAATTTTGTACCATGTATCTGGCAACCCAAGATGGGTGATGTATACCTAATTTTGGGGGCGTCACAAGGATAAATAACGTTTTGGTCATTATACTGGGTTCCGATTTTTATTGTGGTTACCGAAACTTTTTTTATTACAATCGAATAACTGTACTTTTAAAAACTTACAAAATGGTCATTCATCCGATTTTTCGTCCAAAAAACGTTAGGAATGCTGACTGTGCAAGTTGACTTGACTTTTTTGCTTACGTGGAGCACAGAAAATACAAGCAGTCGGATTATTATAGCACAAATGACCAAAACTATTAACTACTTCACCTAAACAATTTCAAAACTAATAATAATAATAATAATAATTTCAAAATAATAATAATAATAATAGTAATAATTTTAAAATTCTATTTTTTTAAAAAATATGTTAATTTTAAAAAAGTCTTTTTTAAAAAAAGCTGTTTTTTTAAAAAAATTTGTTTTTTAAAAATCAATTTTTTAAAAAAAGTTTGTTTTTTAAAAACGTTAATTTTTCATAAAAATGTAATTTTTAATTTTTTAAAAGCGTTAATTTTTTTTAAGCTGAAATAATATTTTTCAAAAAAGTTTTTTTTTAAAAAATTCTATTTTTTAAAAAACGTTAATTTTTTAAACCAAACTAATATTTTTTTAAAAGTCTATTTTTTAAAAAATCTTAAATTTAAAAGTGTTACTTTTTAAAAAACACAATTTTTAATTATTTTAAAAGCGTTAATTTTTTTAAATGAACTAATATTTTTTAAAATTCTTAAATTTAAAAAGCGGTAATTTTAAAAAATTTAAAAAGCGTTACTTTTCTAAATATTTAAAAAGCGTTAATTTTTTAAATTTAAAAAACGTTAATTTTTTAAAAAATTTAAAAAGCGTTACTTTTCTAAAAAAAAATTAAAAGCGTTATTTTTCTAAATATTTAAAAACGTTAATTTTTAAAATTTAAAAACGTTACTTTTTTTAAAAAATTTAAAAAACGTTACTTTTCTAAAAAATTTAAAATGTTATTTTTCTTTTTGAAAACGTTACTTTTTTAAAAAAATTAAAAACGTTAAATTTCTAAAAAATTTTAAATTTTCTGTTTTTATAAAAATTAACGCTTTTTAAAAAAAACAGATTTTTTTAAAAAATATTAGTTCAGTTAAAAAAAATTAACGTTTTTTAAAAATTTAAAAATTCTGTTTTTATAAAAATTAACGTTTTTTAAAAAAACAGTCTTTTTAAAAAAATTGAATTTTAAAAACAAAATTTTTAAAAAAAAACATTTTATTTTTAAAAAAGACTTTTTAAAATTAACAGATTTTTTTAAAAAAAAAATAAAATTGAATTTTAAAATTATTACTATTAATAGTATTTTTATTATTATTATTATTATTATTATTATTATTATTATTTTGAAATTATTATTATTATTATTATTATTATTAGTTTTGGAATTGTTTAGGTGAAGTAGTTAATAGTTTTGGTCATTTGTCTTTATAATAATCCACCTTGCTTTCTTTTTTGTTCCACGTAAGCAAAAAAGTCAAGTCAACTTGCACAGTCAACATTCATAACGTTTTTTGGACGGAAAATCGGATGGAATGACCATTTTGTAAGTTTTTGAAAGTACAGTTATTCGATTGTAAAAAAAAAAATTCGATAACCATAATAAAAATCGAATCTCAATACAATGACCAAAACGTTATTTATCCCAAGTAAAATATATCAAACCAACATGTATCCGTCAAAAGCTACTGCTCCGCGTTTTCTGGTAAAATATTTATTAATTTCGTCGCTATGAAATAACAATCCACCAAAAACAAGTACAAACTAAAAAAATGTAGAACTCACCATCAATATTAGTTAAGCTTGCAAACCAACCGAATCGTTAGCTAACCAATTCGGTTTGTGTTTGAGTTTGATATCTTATCGAGTCGTCGAGTTCGCATATGATTTCATATTCGATTGTTTCGTGAACTATGTGATTCGGTTCGTCTGTATTCGCAAATAATTCGGTTCGGTTTGAAAAATTCGACTTCAGTTCGAAAAGTTCAAGTTTTAGTAGTTTGATTTCTAACATGAGTTCGAGTGGTTCGATTTCTTACATGTAAAATATATTAAGCGACTTGAAAGTTAGAAATATAATTAATCGACATGGTTCGTCAACATGTTCGCGAATTCAATTATTCATGAACAGTTAATGATCGAATTTGTACATGTGTGTTGGCTCAATTATGTCAGTCAAACATATTCGAGTTCGACAAAGTTCGTTTGCCGGCCTAATAACAATATTATTCATTTTATAAAATGGAGAACTAAGTCACTCACAAATCAATAATAATAATTTATAAATTGAATGCTCCCTTTCCTTTTTAAAACTTGTGGAGGAGACCAGAAGAGAGAATTTAATATTAATATCAAATATTATAATCTCTAAAGTATATCTATATAACCAAATTGTTAATTTAATAATTAATCAATTTATTTAAAAAAATAATTAAAATTGGGTAACCAATTAGCAATAATTAACCAAATTGCTAATTTAAATAATTAGCTTGCGTACCTAATTGGGTAGTAATTATCTAGTGAAACATAGAGGCATAGGGCAGGCTTCTAACTTCTAAGCTGGGTGGGACCCAAAGACCGGCAGCCTGGGGCCTTAGGGTGCTAATCAGAATGATAAGTGGGCTAGCATCCGGGTATTGGGCTGCACATGGCTTGGCAGAATAAGTAGAAATAAAAAGGTGGAGCCCGAATCCCACTGTAGAGCTTTTTCAATCCCATTCAATTAAGCCTGACTGAGAAATGGGAATATTCATTATTCATTAATGAAGAAAAAGAAGAAGAGGTGAAATAAAGAAATAAATTTAATTTGATTTTTAAAGTCAAACGATAATACGTTAAATTTTAAATTAATATGAATATATTTAATTTTAATTTATACAATTATTATAATTTAAATATAGTATATAAAAAAATTATAAATCAAAAATTTATTTCATTTTAAACATAAGACAATAATCTGTAAATGTCTATCAATAATATACTTAACTTTATTATTATCTAATTACTATAAAAAAAACACTTTAAGAAAGCACATAAAACAAAATAATATTATTAAAATTTATAAATGATAGTATTTGGGAACAAATACAAATACTTGGTTTCTAATAGTAATGAATAGCACAATGTGACAAGAAAGAGAGAGAGGGTCCTACTCTACTCCTATCCGTGGAAAACCTAAACATGCTTTAACAATCCCATAATCATAGTTAGGGACTCATTCCTAGTATTTCCTACAGTCACCTAATGGATTTCCCTTTCCTGTTATGGAGGAGAAATACATATTCTCCTTCCTTCCATTTGAGTAATTCGCAGTGATGTCAATTGTCAAAAAACCCAGCCAAATCTATATGGGCACATGTAATCTGCTGTTGTCATGCAATGCATGCCTAGTGTAGTGACATAAACTTCCTTCATAAAATTACTTCATTAATTATATTTTAGATTGATTGACTACACTATCACAAATATATTTGAAAAAAAAATAAAAAAAATAATTCTGAAAAATCATCATTCCGAGTTTATACTAAAATAAAAGACTGAGGCAAAATGGAAATGAGAAGCAGTATTTTAATCCAATGTTGTATATTGATATGATGGAACAGGAAGGATTATCAGTCATATTAATCCATCAACAGTAATCACATAAATCTCAAGACTGTTGTAATAAATTTTCCAAATATAAGTTCAAAATGTATCTTCCTGTAGACAGAACATCAAGCCTCTTCTCACTAGCTTCATACTTGCCTTTCCGGAGTTGGTAACTGTGAGTGACAGCTGAAATAATAGTATAAGTTTGGCCTTCAATTGTCACACTCTCTCCACATTGCAAGTTCTGCCACATGACATACTTACAACAATAAGATCACAACAACAATAATAGACATGCCGGGTCAAGGCCTAGGCAACAATGTTTGACAACATGACAGATAAGGATTTGCGGCATGTTACACTGAATGAGTGCAGTATGTACAAATTCATCAGAAATGACATCTGACATGCTACAAATGTCAAAGAAAGGGCCTAAAATATATCTCTCATCAGATGGTTCATATAACTAAAACACAAGGGATGAACATTCATAATCATACATACATAGATATAAGCAATAGAAGAGGATTTTCAAAATTTATTGTACAAGTTTTGAAAATCCTAGCTGTACATTTCTCGGGACATATATATTTGAGATTTCATTTGGTATCAGGACATATAATTCTTAATAGTCACTTGAATTTTAGTTTATAGGACTTGTTGAGCCATAATACTTTAGGGAAGATCTTGAAAGTAGTGGGTCGGTTCATTGGGCCGACCCAGTGGGTGGATAATATCTTTATCCCAACCTATGGAGTATTGGGCGGATAGTAATGAACCATTTAGTGAGTATGGCCCACTTGAGGCTTCAACCGCAGTGATGATTATGGGGATAAACTTTGACTGTCATCTCTGCATTGTATTTAATGAGGATTGGACAGGACTTAGTCGGCTAAAGGCTCTGGGCAAGGGAAGTCGGTGGCGTACAAATCAGGTTTTGAATATATGAGGAAAAGATGGCACACAAAAAAGGTAACTAATTCATTTCTCTCTCAAGCCTCTAGATATTTTATCCTCCATCATTAACTCATGATCATTTGTCTTGACTCTCTTGGGAGTTATCCCGACTCGTCGAAGTTCGTCAAATTTTTTGGTGTTGTCGTGTTTATTGTGCAGGATTGGACGTGTCTTACGTAACTGGGACGCGTAGGAGGATCTTGGCGTTAACAGAACTCTTTCAAGGTTAAATACAAAAGAAAAGCACATACTTAACTTAATTTAAATGAAAAGTTAGCCTCTTCTACTTTGCTTATGAAAACCCTTGCAACATCACGAAAACATCCATCTTCCAAAACACTTTTCCGGTAAAAATAAATAAATAAATTCTTACTTGAAGTATTAAGTTTATTTTTTTCTTCTTATAATCACTTAATTGAATAGAGGAAAAAGAAAAAGAAATCCACATTCCTGTGGCCATGAAAGCAAGTTTGATGTGATGGATAGACCTTGGAGCAATAGCAACCACAAATACTAACTCTACAATAGTGAACTATAAACAATAACTAGATTTATCATACATTACTGTTCTGCAGGGGCCTAACATGATAAAAATTCAAAGGACCAAAGCTCAATTTATTAATGTTTCAGCTATCAATTTTGAACAAGACCAAGTTTGCTTACAGGGGGAAAGCAGCGGACGCCAAGGTTCCTGGGTGGAGGTGTAATTTCGATAACTTTGTATGGGTGGTTTTGACCTCTGTCTCTCTCGCTCTTTCTGCAGAAAACTTGGGGCACCTAAGAGAGGAAAGAAAACGAGAAGCTGTAAATTCAGTGATTAAAGTTAGAAACACAAAATTCAGAAGAGATCATAGCTCTCACCTTTCTAAATGTGGAAAATTTTGACACCATTGCCATTTTCCTTCTCTACCTCTCCCAGTTTGATGAAGCCCAAGGAAAGCCAGAAAAACGTGTGAGAAATCTAATTTACTACCAAAGAGAGAAAAAAAATCCAAGTTTATTTTACAATTATAACCTCCAAGATCTTTATATATACAAATGACTCCAAATATGTTTTAACACATATCCACAATAGACTCCTTCGTATATATAAAATAACCACCATTGCAGTTTGCAACAAAAACCCAGGGCCACATGTCAAATGTTGTATAAAATGCACCATAACGGCTGGAAATGATGCAATACACACACAGAAGCGCTAAAAAGATGTGATGTGCTTATATCACTGAAATTTAAAGGCAAAATTTATAACACAAAATACCGCAAAAAAATTGGCCGGCATATGACAAAGTTGAAAGCAATGCCTTTACATGTTACAACTTTCCTACTTAGAGAAAAGATTAATCTGTTAAATGATACAAACGATTCAGATGCACTTATACAGAGTACATACAGAAATAAAAGCCGCTCTAGGAGTCTAGAAAGTATGTTGTGGATTAAACCTCCGCCTCGTGTCTTGCCTGTAGTATGGAGTTTCATCAATTGTCCTCCTCACATAATCTATGAAAGGCTGAGGTGTTTTTGGAGACTGATCATTCACAACAGCAGGACTTCTACGTTGAGGTGTAACCGGTGCTGATTGTGCTGCGGCTATTGGGGTGGCAGAAGCTACGGTTGACTGAGATCTACCAGGTCTGTCAAGGTGCCATACGAAGAGGCACACTGTAAAAAATAGAAAGACCAAAAACCAAAATATAATAGCCCAATTGACATCTGTGTCTACAGCCAGTTCAGTTCTCTTTCCAGGTTCATAGTTTACATCGATTTCTACTCTCTGACCATTTGCTGCAAGAGTAATGATCACTTTATCTTTGAATCTCTCAGCTCTGAGAACCCTGACCTCGTACTGTGCACGTCCTGCTATCCTGTGATCTTCAATATGGATGGGTGTGATCAGTAGTTGATCCTGATCTTGCCAGTGAATTTCAACGTCTGTATTCCCAACTATAGTTATGACACTCTTGTCGGATTTTGGGGTTAGATTCAAATGCAATGAGTTCTGGTCCATTTCCAAAATGGAAAATCCCCCGATGAAAAGGGCAGAAGCAGAAGCAGATACATGGTTGGCTCCTCTCAACGATGCATTAATGGAAACCGATATATCCTGGCTCCTCTCCTTTGACTTTCCAATTGAACGGACTAAATGCTCTGGAGAGTAAGGAAAGAAGAGGCAATACGAGGTTCCGGTGTCAATATCCCTCCATGGCTTTGCAAACCCAACAAAAGGTGGGTCCACCCTACAGTCATACAGGATTGCATTAGCATTGCCAGCTGCTTCATGGTTGTGGTTAAAAGCATCACTAAATTTCACATAAAAGTCATATCCCTTTGCTGGGAAAGGAGCGTTTGTTAGCATTTCTTTCGGACCAGTAACGGAGACAATTGCCCCCTTTGACACAGTAACCACTGTCTGCAATTCTAAACTTGAACCTTCAAAGGTGACTTTAGTACTTCCTTCCCCAATGGCTTCAGCTTTTCCAGATAGCTGATCTATGGAGACAACACTTGCATCGTCACTCAACCAACAGCCAGATACATGATCTGTTAGGCCTTCTATACTGAAATTAAGCCGATTGCCAAGTTTAAGGACTGGATTCTGAGGATATAAACGAGCACCAACTGATATCAACAGATAGTCTGACTTGCGCGGGTTACTGCTGAATGATATTTGCACAAGAGCTTTGCCATGATGCAATGCCTTCAAATAGATATTCCCTTTGCTATCACGAGCGTTGCTGATGAAGACAACATCACGATAGTTAGTTTCCGCTTCAAACAAAATAACGTTATAAGCTTCAAGGAAAGGGTATCCGAGAGTGTCATAATAGGTTATGGGCACATAAAGTTCAGCACCAACAGCAACATTGATTGTTCGAAACGGAAACGATTTTGTGCTTATTCTGATTTGAGCCACCTCAGCAACCCTTACACAAGATGCAATCTCAGTTCTTCCGGTTAACCTATCTCTTGCCTGAATGCACCCAAGATTATTACTCTCTGTCGTTTTTATTCTAAAACCGTCAGTAGATATAGCACTTTTTTGCAACTCTACATTACTCTTCCCACCAAATTCTGTCAATAAAGAGTAAGTAATAGTTCCTTTACGGCTCGGAGCACCCCCTTGGCTGTATGAGTCTGAAGATGAAGGCAAAAGATTTGTTGTGGTATAATGAGGAGGAAGGACCCAGGTCACCGGTATTCCAAGAGCAAGAGGAAGATCAGGTACCACATAAAGAGATAGTGATGCACTGTAAAACCTCGACTGCGAAAATGAACCAGATATAAAATCACAAGAGAAGGAAACCGTAACACCTGTCCTGCCAGAAGACCTTCCATACAACACCTGTACGAATTCAAACTCATGCTCATCAGTAGATTTAATGTTTCCCAGAAGAGCAAAAGGCACACCATGCTTGACTTCATGCAAGGGTTCTGCTGCTTTGAAACTCAACACCTCTTCATCTTCAACAGTCCACTCATAATTCTTGCAGAGCTCATAAAAGGAAAACAAATTTCCCTTGGACAAAGAAGGATATATTGGCATATCATGGCCAATAGCAAGTTGTTCACTCTGTACATTCAACATCACTGAAGAAGGGACCCCAACTATAGCTCTGCCATATGCCTGACAAATCACTTTATCTCCATTCCCATGAACTGTAGCAACAAGAGTAGTGTTCCCTGGTGCAATTGCATTCAGTCGCCCCAAAGACTTGTGAATTATTGCAGTCTCATCATCCATACTGGCATACTCAACATATGAGCCAACAGTCGGGCCTCCTTTCACAGAAAGCACATAAGATGCCCCCGGCACGAGGAATATATCACTAGGATGTATGCTAGGTGGGGCATATACTTCTATCTTAATAGGTTGGCTCAGTATTTCAAGTCCAGATTGCTGTCTTGCGCTGAGGTAAAGAGTTGTAACCCCAAGATGTCTAGCCTGGATAATGAAATTTGAAGCCTTCACATATCCATCAATGGCACTTGCAATATCAAAACTGTCTATAACATCAACTATGTGATCTTCAATATGCACACGAATATTCATGTAGCTGTATTGAGAAGAGTCGAAAGTGTGTCCATCGTTAACCCCAGCCAGAAAATCAATAAACTGGGAACTTCCTTCCATAAGGCTTATCTGTTCTCCAGAAGTAATCTTAAGCCATTCTAAATCTGCAACTTGTACCACAGAAGAAGCAGCAATTGGAGGAGCAAGCCCAGTATCATAAATCGTAACAAGTGCAGTTCCCAACCTTTTAGGAGATAGCAGCAGTTGTAAGCACTGTAAATCTGGTGGACTTTCAATTACTTCTACAATTAAAGTGTCATTCACCACAGCATCCAATGAGCAACTCCCTCCACTAATGGAGAGATTTAATTTTGCAACAGGACTAAAAAATAACAAACTAAACTCCGGACAGATTCTTAAAGTAGATACAAGCTGTAATCGGACAGCATCAGTAAGAACACTTTCTGAACTATCAAAGGGTTTAGTGGAATGATGTCCGCTCAAGGTATCAATGAACCCAACAACAGTAGCATGAACAATGCACAGCGCTGATGAGTTTAGCAAGACCAAAAACCTTTCCCAGCTTGATTTGGCTATAGCAAGATCATCAACATCATCCCACAAGGCCAACCCATCACAATTTCTCATTTCCCACCTTAAACTAAGTGAAGACGAGTTTCCAAAAGCTTTTCCAGAATCACTAATGCCAACTGCAGATACTCGAATAGTGCGCCCATTTGCCACAGTGATTGGAATGACACGAATCTGACTTGAATCGCGGTCAGCATGAGTTGCAGTCTGAATTACATCAGGTGAATTAAAAGCTTCATCGACTATTAGTGAAATTGATGAAGGTAAGCTACATGTAAGCAACAGTTCGACTTCAGCTACAGCAGGCAGAAGATGGTCATCCCCTACCAGGTTTCCACGTTTAAAAAGAAGTTTAAAAGTTCCCCATTTTTGGCATAAAATTCTGTATGTACCATAGCTGGTAGTGACATCATTGACTAAAACTCCTTTAGGATTAGCATTCTCTTCAGGTAAAGTTTCCACAGTTTCAATGAATTCGACACCTTGGTTCCATCGCTCTGGTCCTCCATAAAGCCTGACATCCATATGTGTGCCAGGGACAAGATTTAATATATTCAAGTTTTCCAACTGATTATGAGCTTCAGCATGAGACAAATTGAACCAATAACCACCATACTGGTTTCCATCACCTACCTGATGCACAATGAGCGGTAGATATGCTGAAATAACAGATGATGCTTTTAAATCAATAGGTCCACTGATGGAATGATCAAAAGATTGATGTTCTTTTGTCAGTGATGCATGTAGTATAGTGCGACCAGTACCAGAAGCATATACATGGGTCCAGGCACATGAAGGGCCATTTAATGATATATAGAGTTCAGGTACTTCTTGCTCATCCAAGACAAAAAATTCCCTTTCTGTATTGACAATTGTGAACAATTCGCTTCCAGTTTTCCACCTTATGGAAGAACTAAAAGCATCACATCTGTCATAATAGGCACCGGTAGATGTTTTCAATGTCACAAAAGCTGGAAGACTTGATCCCACAACTGTCTCTACAGGATGGTTTTGCTGCATGACCATAGAGGAAGGGATGGAAACTTCAACTACCACCTCATCATAATTGAATGGGTCAAAAATGGAAACTACTTTAACAATAGCTTTCCCAGGCTTTTTTGACTGGACAATCCCATAAGCAGATACAGACACAATAGCCATGTCTGAAGAAAACCATTTGTAATCACTGGACGCTATGGCACAACCTCCTGTTGCCTTTAGCTCCATCTCCTGGTAGACAGCAGGGGCCCAGGGAAGGAGAATACTTTCAGATGCACTTCTTCCGTCCATGCTAAACTTCACTTGATCACAGACCATGACTTCTTGCACAACCTTGAGAACCTCTTTCGTCTCATAATGCCCAGTACTGTATGTCAAAGTTGCTGTCAGTTTTCCAAGTCCAAATGAAGTTGCTTTAAGGATTCTTGAATTCCACCACTCATGTTTGAAGGCAATACTATCTGAAACAGGAAACATATTCCAGTACTCGGAATGGTCATCATGCAACTTAACATCATCATTCTCTGTTATATAGATTTCTTGTGCCCCAGGGCCTTGTGAGAAAACCTTTGTCTCAATGAGATATTGTCTGCCAGATACAACATACCAACGTAAAACAGATGGATTCGGTGATACTCCCTCCAAAAGATTACCAGAAAGTGACAGAGGTAATATGTATAAAGCTAAAGTATCCGGCAGTACAACACGGAGAGATGACATTTGGATGTGACCCATGACCCTCGTATCTTCAACGGTGATAGTTGTTACACCTAATCTCATTGCATAAGCTTTGCCCATCATTGTGTCAACCTGAGAAACTGAAGAATTCAAAACAGACCATCGGTGGTAAGGAGATGGTAAAGTTACCTCTTGAGGAATATTCTCGCGTACAACTTTGAGAATATATTGCACAACAGCGCCAATGAGGACATAAACAGGAGAAGGCGGATCAAGAGACATAGCTTCTGCGACAGTTAAAACAATCTTATCTGCCATGTGATCATATAGTGGCTCAAGCAAATGAACGGAAACAAGCTCATGCCCAATTTCAGTTCCTTTTACTACATACAGGTCTGAAAATACACCACTATCCTCAAGCCTTATTTGGACATCTAGGTCACCACACAAGCCGCCACAGTCACTTAGGGGGGACAACTTCAAAGGTACATGGACAAGGTGATGAGGCAATCCATCAGTTTCAGGCATTAGTTGCCACATGAACTGTAAGCCCACCAAGGATGAAAACACATTTTCTGCAGTACAAGACAAGTAGACAAAGCTTTGTAATCAGTCAAATACATCCACAAGGAAAAGACAATGAACAGAGATTTCAACAAGTAGCAACTTTAGATATGGAAAGTGCAAGGAAATACTTTTCAGAAGTAAACAAAATAATAGTTCCGAGAATAGAAACTCAAATATGACTATATGAGCAAAAAAATACTTTAAATATATTGCTACGCAAGAAAAGCTACCCTCGCATACTAATGTAGGAAAAGCTAGCTAAGACCACAAGGGCGTGTCTTTCGTTCAAATACTTTTTCCTTTTCCTTGTTTTTGGTTCGATAAATTAATTTTTCTATTTTTTCCATTATCACTCATCTACTCTTCCTGGCTCAGTAAATGTAACATAATACTTCTTCCTCTTCTCTGTCCAGCTGTCCCTGCTAGATACACCTATTTCCTCATCCTGCTAATGTCTTCTAAATCCCACCAGCCCCTGTTCCTCTCTCACTCACCATCTCACATGAAGGGCCTTCTAACTTCCATTCCCTGGTTACATAGATGTTTTCAAATTTTCATGAACCATTTTACTTCATTTGATCACTATTACCATTACATATCTAAATCAAAAGGGGCATCAGCTCCTTACAGTTCTATGTTCTTCATTCACATCTGTTTGATACTTTGATTGTTCGCTAACACTTGTTAGGTATGAACTTCCTCAATTCTACACCTTGCCCCTTCCACGGTTTGAAACCATCGACTTTTATACCCTTTGTCCCTTTTACTTGATTGCAACTAAATGCTTGGAGAGGTTTAAGATTAAGATATCACATATTTGAAGAAAACTCCAACTCAAACTTTAAGATAAGCTGGCCTATTTGCACAAAAACACCCCAAAAATTCAGGGATTAGAAGGTTACTTTACCAGGCTGTCTGTTTACCAAAGTAACCAAACTTAGGTAATTTACCAAGAAACGAGCTCATTATCCCGTGCGAAGCATGGGATCTTCTTAAACAATTATTATATCATCGATACTTTTTTATTGTAAAGATATTTTATTGAATAAAGTGATTAATTTTTATTTTTGAAGATAATAATTGAATTATATGGTTGGTGATGAATGTATTATACTTATATTTATATGTTATAATAATAGTAATAAAAATTGTTATAAATTCATGTAACTTAATATTATAATAGATATCCGTCCCAAATTAATTGCTCAATTTTGACTTTTTTAAGTCAAATTAACTATTTTAGAATTAATAATTAAGCATATATAAATATATTTCTAAATTATAAAAATTGGGGTTAGTAATAAATTATATATACTTTCTTTTTGGTTATAATCTCTTCACCTATATTTTAGCAAAAATAGTAAAAGATTAGTTTTAAAATGGTCAATTTGACTTTAAAAATCAAAACCGAGCAATTAATTTGGGGACGGAGGAGTATATATTCTGAAATACATTAAATTTTATTCTATTAAATATATTAAGATTTTATTAATAAGAAATTTAAAAAACAAAAATGCTAATAGTAATTCACTACATTAAAACAATTTTTATGAATTTGTGTTAATATTATTAACTATTAATAGATATAGATTACAAATTATATTAAATTCAATATTGTTAGTCATTTATATTTTAATTAATAATATGTAAGAACATTTTCATTAGTGAATTGTTTTAGTTTAAAACTATAATATTCATGTAATAATATAATCCTACTTAAATTGAATAATTATAATTATATAATTTAACACTAGTAAATTACTAATTAGATATTATTGGTAGCAAGAATATGATCAAACTAAAATAAAAAGTTATGATAAGGAGATAATTATGATAATAAGAATATAGATGTAAAGAGTTAGAAAGATCTAAAGATAAAAAAATATTAAGTGATTCTTTATCCAAAATTTTCGGGATTTAATGACCAAAATAGAATCTTATTGTGTGTTAGGATAAACTAGTATCAGAGAAATACCCTCAGGTCTTCGGGTCCAGAAAACCTTTCGGGCCTCCAAAAGAAGAGTCCCTCGCCACATAAGGCTAATGATAAAGACTCAAGCAGGAGCAATCGGCAATCTTGGCAATCCCACCTTCCAAACTCATAGTCACCTCATCAGGACTAAGGGTGAAGCCTTGCACGATGACACATGACAGTGGTCCTTCAAAAGCAATGTTGAAAGCTATCAATGGTCCTTCAAGAGCAATGGTGAAAGCATGCACATGTCCATATTAGTCTTCTAGAAGACAATTAGAAGAAGAGTTACCTCCTCCCAAGCCAAGGACACTGCTTACATACATACAAGTCAGTGTGAGACCACTAAGAAGGCAACACGTCATCGCTGGGGGCAGGCCTAGAACATGATAGGAGCATAATATTTAATATTCTTAATTCCCTTATATTTAGTTTTATGACATGTTTTCTGTTTAAGTGGGATTATTAATATATTTATTGAATTAGGGAAGCGTTGGAAGGCAAAAGAATAGATATGGAGTATATTGTGCAATTTTTAACTTTTAGGTAGATTCAATCTTTGGAGTTTCAATTGAGAATTGGATGGTGTTAAGAGTTAATGAAAAAAAAAAGGACCAAATTTCAACCAAAGAACAGTGTCGTCGTGGCGCCAGGAAGAAGCGCTAAGGCGCAACCCATGCAGAAGCCACATAAATTCTTGTTTGAAGAGAGTTTGTATAAAGTCACTCTACAATCGTAGTGAGTACTCTACGATTGTTTGATGTATAGCACTCTACGATCGTTTAAAAAAGAGGGAACTCTACGATCGTTTGATCAGTTTAAAAACTCGGAGTCAGGGCAGAGTCGGGGCGCTGAAACATAGCAGTTTCAGTTTGTGACGGGAACTAAGTTTGCTAGGTTTTTAGAAGAGACCATATAAATACTTTCTTTTGGTTCACAAGAAGACACATAAATTACTTATTAGGGTTTGATTATGTTAGGCTAGGTTTTCCAATTCAGTTCAAGGGGATTTTGAACCTTAATTGTAGTTAATCATTAAATCAAATCAGTAACATTTTCATCCTTCCCTTATGAAATTTATTCGTGACAATCTGTTTAACGGTTTGATTGATTTAATTAAGGTCGATTAGATTGATCAAATTATTATCAATTGCTAAACTTAGGGTGTTTATATTGTAGTAAATAGTGATTGATGATTGTGGACTAGTTTTGTTTATTAGTAAATAGTGATAGATGATTGTGGACAAGCTTTTGTTTATTGCATTGCTTAGAATAATCTAATTCCATTGATATTAATGTTGTCATTATATTAAATTTAGAGAACTTGTTTTAAATTGTATAATGGTTATAATCTAATGATGAGCTTGTTTCATTAGTGAGTAATTAAGAGGAATTTCAGGTAGCAGAGCTTGGATGTTACCTAGGATTATTAGTTTCATTGAAGAGTAGAATAATATTATAATTGATTATTCCATCAATTATGAGGGTAAGATTGAACCGAAGAACTTAAGTTTTAATTCATTGATTTATGTTATTAATTCAGTTTTATTTTAATTAATCATAATTAGAATTCCAACACCCCCAATTATTTTTTTGTTAGAATTTCAGTTTAGGAATAGTCAGAATAGATAAAAGCAAGTTGTGAACACTCTCTGTGGGTCCGACCCTTACTTATCTAGCTAGTGTGGTTGTTTTCTTTTCGTTGTGTTTAGAAGTAAGGTTTTATTTTTGGAGTGTTAACAATGCGCTTCCAAAACACGTGAATAATAGATACCTACAAATACTGAGACGGCTCCAGAGGTAAGTTTAATAATTCTCTATTCTCTCTCTCTAAAACCTCTCAAGCCCCTCGAGTCAAGTATATTTTGGTTATCTCATCCTGCAGATCGGATCTATCTAATCTCAGTCCGTGATCAGGTCCACCGATAATATTCACCATTAACATTGTGCATTTAATTACTCCATACACTAGAATAGATGTAAATGTTAGGATATAAAGATATATTAAAATGCAAGGAGAATCAGGTCCGTAGAGAGAATCTTTTCATAGAAATTGAGTTCTCGAAACAGATTCTTTTGGTACTTTTATACCTTTATATACAAAAATAAAAATTTGAATTAAAAAAATCTCTGTGGGTCCGACCCTTACTTATCTAGCTAGTGTGGTTGTTTTCTTTTCGTTGTGTTTAGAAGTAAGGTTTTATTTTTGGAGTGTTAACAATGCGCTTCCAAAACACGTGAATAATAGATACCTACAAATACTGAGACGGCTCCAGAGGTAAGTTTAATAATTCTCTATTCTCTCTCTCTAAAACCTCTCAACCCCTCGATTGTATATTTTCGCTATCTCATTCAGATACTTATTCTCACACCAGAGATATCCCGGTCCACCCGATAATATTCACCATTAACATTGTGCATTTAATTACTCCATACACTAGAATAGATGTAAATGTTAGGGTATAAAGATATATTAAAATGCAAGGAGAATCAGGTCCGTAGAGAGAATCTTTTCATAGAAATTCGAGTTCCCGAAACAGATTCTTTTGGTACTTTTATACCTTTATATACAAAAATAAAAAGAAAAAAGAAATTTGAATTATTATCGGGGAAAAATCTAAAAAAGGGATAAATACATATTTTAGAACCAGTTAATAGATATATGACAGAGATACTTACAAAAAAAATGCATATATTGTGAAAAAGTAAATGTTAAGTAGATTCCTAGACTAGTCCGCGATTTATGATTGTCTGGCCCTTTCCGAATTAAATTCAACAATTCTTTGTCGGTCTAGCCATAGTTGTTAAAATCCTATGATACACAATAAATATTGTAATACACTAAGATACAAGAGCATTTTGATACAAAATCACTAGTACATCAAAAGGTTAAGAGTATCTTACGATACATAGCATGTATTTTACTATAGGACATACACTACAAGTGATAGACTCGATACATTTTTAACTCAGGTGAACCTAATAAGAGTTGAAATGCATTACAGCCTTTTTTTTCCCTTACAAGAGGTGTTCACTTGGTCTATACAATAATTCTTACAATATTTTCTAGGATTTCTTATCTATTTTAAAGGACTTTGTTTCCACTTTCTTTTTTTTAATTTCTCATACTTAAATGGAGACATAAAAAAATAGTATAGAAGTTGTCTTTTGCTCTACATTTCCAAATTGGGGCTTAATTTCATATTGAGGTTATACTAATAAGTTATATACACTACTTTTCTACTGTTCCTTAATAAATTTTACTTAAACAACACTGATTATCCATTAAACCACTAGTTTAAACTCTTCAAACTGTAATTTTAATATTTAAAATTTGTTTATAAGGTTATTTGATTACATTAACAATACTCTTAAGTTAAAATACTTATTGTACAATAAAATGAGTTCTCTATATGTTGAAATATAAAATTATTGTATTTTTGAATATATTTTTTTGTATCTCATGATACGATACACAATTCAAGATTCAAGAATTTTTAATACACGATACAATTCAGGATTTAACAACTATAGGTCTTGCACATTCAACATGTTTAACAGTACGTGGCAAAAGTATATAAACCTTAAACAAGTCAAAGAGACAACATCACTGTAATTCATGCAATTGGTCTCCTAAATGAATCCAATGATCTATCGCATGTTTACTCGTGGAGAAGATTAAAAAAAAATATTTTCCCATAAAACTTAAAAGTAATAGATTTCTTAGGGTAAAATTAACAGTTACCCTATTGTAGTTGACCACTTTTGTGCAATAACTCACTCAATCTTTAATTTATGCAATTGTCCCATTAAACTAATTATAAAATTTTAATTAGGTCATTTCGTCAAATAAATTGGATGAACGATAATTTATTGTTTTTGTGGCAGTTTAAACAAAATAAAAAATTAAAATAAATGACTTGGACAAATAAATAAAGATACATATGACAAAATAATAGAGAAATAACAATTAGTTGTCACATAATATAATTAAAACAAAAAACCTCATTTTATTTTTTATGTTTTCTTTCTCTCTTCTTTCGATTTATTGGGTCTCATGTCTTTCTTCTTCTCTACCTCCTACCAAATTAACACTAACGTGTGAAGGGAGAGACGGAATCACATGTGAGTTTTTTGGTTTATGGGCCTCCATTTCCCCTCTACCTCCTCCACTCAACAAGCATGATAAAATGAACAAAGAAATAGCAAGTCTGATTAGTAACAATGAGAATATTAAACAATGGAGTCCATTGTTATTCAAAATCTTTTATTGCTCAGTGTAAAGTTTTTAATTTACCAAGTACCAAATAAATCCTTCTCATAAAAGATAGATTTTGGAATTCTCTCTTTTCTTTTTCAGATCCAGTGGTTTTGTGAATTTGGGAGAACCAAATTACCAATTTTCAAGATCCAAATTTGATCCGTTTTACATGTAAGCCGATCGGGTTTTACCCATCAAGAGGTTGAAGATGAATATTAATTTGTGACTTCTAATTTCATTCTTTTGTTAATCTCAAATGGCAGTCAAGTCATTTCTGTTATTTATTTTTTATTTTGTTTAAATGCCACATAGGCAATAATTTAACATTTGTCTTATTAATTTAACGAAGTGACCAAATTACAAAATATTGATTAGTTTAATAAGACAATTGCATAAATTAAAATTTGAGTGAGTTATTAACAAAAGAGGTCAACAACGGTAGGGTACCTGCTAGTTTTGCCAATTTATTACTTACCAAAATATATATTATCAAGACTAATTATGCAATAGATCATCAGATGTTTCTCATTACAAATTGATAACTTCAGCCTATATTGATACAGGCTTATACAAGAAGCAGAGGAGTAGACATGGGCAGTCTTGTAGATCCTCAGCAGAAAGCTACCAATTAATGTGTTATTATAGACTACAAATCAGGTTGTAATCACAGAAAGTAAATATAAGTATATACTGTAAACGTGTTATAGGAAATTACATGTCAAGTTTATCATAGCATAATCAGTTGGCATGCCATGTTTAGCAATGCATAATGTCAAGAACAATAATGAGTGTATTATATAAACCATAAAGTTCGGATACTTACCGTAGAGAAAAATCTATACGAACTGAAAAGCTCAAACTGAGTTTATAAGAGTAGGCATTGCAAGTACTTGAAACAGTTCGGTGTAAATGGGGCATAAATTAACAATTATAAGAGACATTGACATGAAACAAAATATAAATGTGCAGCAACGATATGACAGAAAAGATTCAACATTCTTGAAATAACCAACATCAGCACTAAAGAAATACCTTCACTATCAAAGGCACGAACACGGAGAGTGGCAAGGCCGTCTAGGTCAAGTTTGATAGAGCTATGAAATATCTGGATCCTGGAGAAGTTATCGATATATACTTTGCAACGAATTATCATACCAGTGTTTACATCAGTAGCATAAACAGCGGTCTCCTTTCGCCCAGTATAAGGGGCGATTGATTGCAAGCGGGCACTCGTAGAGCAATGACTACTTAAATTGTACTCGGGTAGAACAGACAAAATATCATGATGATCCCATGACCTGCACAAAAAAATATTAAGTTTCAATATCACTTTAACAGTGCCATAAAAACAAAACTAACTGACATAACTACAAGTAACGAAGATAACAATGTTTAGAAAGAGCAGCATTTTACAGTAATTCAACTTAAGGGCCACTGGATATACTGACAATTTAGAGCTTCAAAAGAAGAAAAAACAGGCAGCCAGGCAGTAAACTAGTCCCGATATTCTAGCTTACAAGTAAATCATATAATATCCACATTTTGGATTTATCGGGTCTGGATTTGTAGTGCATAAGTTGTCATGCTATTCTAAACCCAACATTATAATCAATAAAGTAGACTCAGACAAAATATGTTGCTGATTGTTTGGAATCAAAAAATATCTTTCTAATACGAACACCCTTGAAGCCAAACATTATCCACTCATTTACAATTTACAGGGTTTGTTAATTTACTTGATAAGGTAATTAACACCAAAAAGACAAAATGAAATTGCCCCATGTATTAATACATATGGTATACACAAAGAGCATATACATACACTACAGGCGTATTAATTCCAATTGCAAAAATGAAAAATGCCCAAGCTTAAAGTGGCCTTGGTAGCAATTTTGAAGCAATGTTCTAAAAGGCGCTAGGCAGGCGGCCGCGGGAGGCCTAGGCGGCATTTTTTATTTTAAGTCAATTTTAATATTTTATCTTACATTTATCCAAACAAAACAATAATATAAAGCAAAACAATTTAATAAAGATAATAAAGGTTTTTTGCTTATATGGATCAATGTCAAAGTTCAAACGCAAACATGCAATCAAAATTGTTATTAAATAATAAAATTTAAAATTCAAGAATTCAATTCAATATTAAAACTTAAGAAATTAAACATAAATTTAAGAATTATATTGAATTAAATTAAATATTGTAAATGTATCATCATTTATATAATTTGAAGTTAGTACAAGTTCAAAAAATTAACTATAATAAAATTATTCATTTTGACTTGATATTTTTCACTACTCGTTGTGATTTGATATCTACAATTGTCATTATAAATATGATAAATCATTAGAAAAATAAATATATCAAAATCTGATTTGAGTAGTTATTCAAATAAAAATAAAAATATCTCCGCCTAGATCCCACCTAACTCGCCTAGGCCCCGACTAATTTTTTAGAGGAATTTTTTGCCGCCTTAGGCCTGAGTGAGACGCCAGGGGGCCTAGAGCCTAGACGGGGCGCCAAGGGGGCTAGGCGGGAATTTTTAGAACTGTTATGAAGATATATCAAAAGGCTCAAAGCTCAAAAAATAATATTTGTTAAAAACAAATCAGAAGGTAGGAATAATACCATTTGAAACAACCATCACTTCCCTGAAGCCTGTACTCCACAGGATTGGTCATTTTAGGAGGCAACAAAATGTTCACATCGGCTATGTGCGGTCCAAACCCCGAATACGACGCCCCATTGCTCGCCACCGCCAGGAGAACCGCCACCAGTGCTAGTAACGAAGTTAAGCGTGTCATCTTCTTCTTCAGATGACCATAAACTATCGTATCTTCCAATTCATACACATAAGAACGGATGATTGAGTGGGCTTGAGGTTCAGTTGATTTCGTAACGAACCCTAAAATTGGGGTTTTGCAAAGGGTTTATGGGGCAAGTGTGTCGAACTTACGATTTTTGTGTTTTGCCGACTTTCCAAATGTAATTAATTGGTCTACCTCTTAGAAGTGAAATTAAATACATAAACTACAGTAATTAAAAACAGACATCAAAATACGCGCAGGACCGAGCATTGTCCATTTCGTGTCTTCTTATTGAATTACTAATAATTGTTTAGGCACGGTATAACGAAATTGTTTTCTAGTAATAATTCTACCTCTCTCTCTGTTTTACCAATTTCACTTTCATTTATTCTCTTTTATCTATCCTCTCCTAACATCATTTCCAGTTTAAATCAATTAAAATAAATTTAAACAATCATTGTATTTTTCCGCTCAAATCAATTAAAATAAATCTAAATTGTCATTGTCCTTTTCCGCCCAAATTCAAAATGAATTCTACCTTATTAATATAAATGTTAAACAATGGGTCAATGGTTATTAATAAAGCATAAATAGTCTCTTTTATTACCTCTTTTTATCTAATTTTTTTTATAGAATCAATTTTTTTTTTGATAAAAATTTAGTCAATTTCTTTTTCATTCTTATATAAAAAAAAGAATGAGACATTTAAAAAAAAAAGATGCTCTTCATTATTCTTTTACCCTCACTATTTTATTTTTATTTTTTTAATTCTTCACTTCTCTCACAATACCACCATAACCCCCCACTGCTACCACCATTCTTCACTTCCATTCTCTCACAATACCACCATCACCCCACCGCTGCCACCAACCATATGACATCCCCAAATTCACTTATACAACTCAATTTGAGTCGTCAAAATACAAAATAACATGTACAAATTTTCTTAATTATAATTATTACAATGTCGTGTATAGTACAACAACACAAACAGCAAGTCCTTGTTAAAATTATTTGCACACTATTTTACAATTTAGTGATGACTATTACAACTACTAAATCAAATAGTCATTCTATTCTCATGCTCTCCCCGTGTGCCTTGACTACATTCTCATTTCCTAAAATGAATTAAGAAAAACAAAAAGGGTGAGCTCAAATTGCTCAATAAGAAATATCATGAATAATGTAACAGAATGATAAAGTAATATTTAGTCTCCAATAGTGTTATATTAAAATTTTAGAAAATGTTAAACAACATAAGTTTTTAACAAATAACTGCAACAGAATGAGCAGTTCATTAGAATAGTCAAATAAATAACAATATCTATTATCTTCTCCAATTTAAAATTTATCATCAAGATTCCATCAACAGTAATACCAATGGTCGTGATCATGTCAAACAACAATTTTTTTTTCACTCAGGCCAAAGAAAACTCTCACCGCGTGTCTATGCCGGCCACATAGGCTAAAAACACTTAACAACCATATTATTTTTGCACACAGGCCATAGACATTAACGACAACTTAAGTCATAATGGCTAGCACAAACAACAAATAATAAACACGAATAATAGAAACAATTAATGAATACTCCATCCGTCCCAAATTAATTGCTCAGTTTTGACTTTTTAAGTCAAATTGACTATTTTTAGAATTAATAATTAAGCATATATAAATATATTTCTAAAATTATAAAAATTGAAATTAATAATAAATTGTATATACTTTCTTTTGTTTATAATCTCTTCACCTATGTTTTAGCAAAAATAGTAAAAATATTAGTTTTAAAAATGGTCAATTTGACTTTAAAAAGTCAAAATTGAGTAATTAATTTGGGACGGAGGGAGTATTATATATCTATAATTTAGTTATATTTAAGGAATAATTTATTATGTTCATACTTCAATAATATCCAAGTTGTCAACACAATGTCCACAATATCAGAATGAGTTCAAGTCTAACGATATTGTCCAAGATTCATAGATAGAAAGTTATACGGTAAGGTTCATAATACAAGGGAAATTTAACATTCCAAATTGTTCACAGTTCAAATAAAAAGTTAAAGTCAAAATGTTCACAGTCCAAATGTAAAATCTAAATTCCAAAATATTCACAATTCAAATAAAACGGTTATAATTTAACGAGAAGGTTCAGCTCAAAATATATTCGATGAAACGCAAACTATTAAATAAATTTTAACGAATTGTTATTTCAGATATTTCATCGTTTAATGTTAAGGGTTGTATAAACGAATAATAATTTATTACCATAGTAAGTTTAAATTTAAGAGTATGAATAAAATAATATCTCTTATATTAGTACGTGACTAGATTAATTACGCTTATTTGTAGGAGATATCAACCTAAGTGTATATTTATGATTTAATTTGTAAATACCTTATGTTGGGTCTCCAATTTTAGATTTATTTTGATGATTACAATAATTAATAAATAAATTAATTAAAAGGATAGAATTATCTCCATATGATTTATATTATAATTATTTTTAATTATCTTATTTACTTTGACTAAAATATTTTCTAATTAAATTAATATTTTCTTGGCCTTTATAGTTTAACTTACAAAGTAATATTTCCTAAGGCAATGAGAATTCTTATTATTCTCAATTTTTTTTTTTATTAAAGTTTCAAAATAATATATTTTATTCACTAAAGCTTTCAAAACAATATATCATATATTATAAAGCTATATAAGAGCAAAGAATAAACAAAAGGCCTTAGCCTTTTTATCCGAAAAATGAAATATGGGAATTAGGAGCTTGGAATATTTAATGCTTGCATGTGCTTAAGTGAAAGAATAAAATTAGAAGGCTTAAAGCCTTTGCTAGCTTTGACCATAGATGTGCTGATATATGGAAAATGTATGTGAGATATGGAGAATGAATGTGATGAGACATGGAAATATTGAAAAATAAATTAAAGCATGTGCTTAATGTAAAGGGGAAAAAAGCTAAGGCTATAGCCTTGCTAGTTTGACCGAGCATGCTGGAGCTTTTAAAAACTTTGAGAATTCAATTGCCCATGTGCTAAAATCAGATTTTGGAAGCTAACAATCTTGTATGGGCTAAACATTTAAACATTAAAAGGTATGTGTATTTCCTTCCGGATCAGGATACTCTGTGAGGCTATGTGAGGATCTTGTGAGTTTTGTCGTGGGGTTGACAACATATCAAAAAAAAGATTCAATGGCTCACAACTCTTTTTTTTGTATGTGTATCAAAACGACGTCGTTTTGATAGAATTTTTTTTTACAAATTGACAAAAAATTAAAAGCCACCAAACGCCGTTTATTTTTACATATAATTATTTTAAATTTCTTGATTATTCTGTATATAATTTTTTTTATTTAATAACTTAGGTTGCTATTAATATTAGGATAAATACTACAAACTTGACTTAAAAAATGAATAAATATATCGATTATAATTATCGTTAATGTTTTCAATGTGATTTTAGTTATTTTTCGTTTATTATTGTTTTTGTTTGTTTATTTATATTATTATTATCTGTATGTATCTGTTCCATAAATAGAGTTTACTCTCAACATTGAAAATATTATTATTATTTACTCTAACCATTGGGCTGGCTGAGTCAACCAAGAAAATATTATAGACCTATCAATTATTATTATTTACATATTCTTTTATATCTTTTATTATTATTAATAATCGTTTTACTTTACCTCTTTTAATTCATTTCTCAACGGAGACAATCATCGTCACAACTCAAATACTATTTTAAATGTACTCTTTTTACTTTACTTCGTTTGTTTTGTAAAAGTAAATTGCGTTTGGTGACTTTCAATTTTTTGTCAACTTCTAAAAAAAAATTCTTATCAAAACGACGTCGTTTTGATATACAGACAAAAAAAAAATTGTGAGCCATTGAATCTCCCTTTTAATGTGTTGTCAATCCCATAGTAAAACCCTCGCAGAGAAATCCTCGTAGGATCTAGAGTATAGGGAATGCCCTCAGGTATTCCGGCCAATTTTGTCCGGATTCTGAAATTGAGAACTAAATTGTATTGAATTAGATATTTGATGTAGTAAATTGTAAATCCAAATGATTTGAGGATCGAATTATGAATTTGACGGTAGTCAATATAATTGTAATTAACCCTTAATAAAATAACAAATTCCTAAACCTAATTACTGCAACAGTGCAACCTAGCTAGGCGCCTAGGCCAAGCTAACCAACCTGAGCAT
This sequence comes from Panax quinquefolius, assembly GCA_020205615.1. Lineage (NCBI taxonomy): Eukaryota > Viridiplantae > Streptophyta > Magnoliopsida > Apiales > Araliaceae > Panax > Panax quinquefolius. The sequence goes on along the minus strand of CM035169.1, from coordinate 24,490,617 downwards.
GTTCAATAGATTTTTTCGTCCTCCTCCACTTGAGCTTGAATCGAGCTTAACAAATCTCTTTTTGGTTATCAGTTGAAAGCCTGATTTCTCTTGGACTGAGCTTCTCAGTAAACTCATCACGTGCATATTGTTATCAAGTCATTTAGAGGTGAAGAAGTCGTAATTTGATGCACTATTATAATAGTAGTTAACTTAACGACGTTTACTCGGTAAGCGAACAAAAGAAGTGAAAAGAGTAGATCAGAACAGTGGGAAGAAGAGCCGAAAAGTTCGCATTTGAGATCTATCATGGCGGAATCTGAGACACCTACAAAGAAACCTCGGCCAATTATCCGTATTGGCCTCTTAATTATCTCTCATAGCCGCCTAGTTAGGTATTCACTCTCCATCAATATTTTATATACAGAGAATTTCATTGATATATTATGTATAATTGATTAATAAGTGATGCTTTTTTGTTTGATTTTGAACTTTGGTTCACAAATTCACGATGGGTAACATTGCTCTCTTCTGGGTTTTCAGTATTGTTTGCTGTATAGCAGGGGTTTTGGCTCTTTTGCTGTTACCTGTTCTTGCAAAAAGCACCTACATTTCCGAAAATGCCCTCATGCCTGGTTAGTTAATTTCCCTCACTTTCAGTAGTTGTATTGGATTGCTGCTAGTGTTCCCACCAGTAACTTTGCTATTTGTTCTTCTACATTTTGTGTGTGTGTTTGATTGAAAGTAAAAGAAAAATGTTTTTTAGAAGTTGTTGAAACTTAAGGCTCTCTTAGAGTGAAAGTTTATCCTTCCATGTTTCTTTAATCTCCTAAAAGTTAGAGATCACATTAAATTTGATTCTGCAGCATTGTTACTAGGCTGCACTTAAGCAATTATGCTTTTCCAAGACCATAAATAGCACTGGTTTTGTATACTAATACCAATGTATATGCTTTAAATTGTAAAGAAAACTCTACTAATAGTTTACTTTTGAAGAAATTGGTGTATGGAATATTATCCAATATCATTATAACCATATTGTGAAATATACATTATATCCCTAATCCCTTAACTTGTTGCCTGAAATGTACACCCTCCCTAACGCTCTGGGATAACGGGAGGGATACTCGGAGTCCGCTCCTCATTCCCATTAGAAAAAGAACTCAACGAAGACCTTCGCTCGGTCGTCCATTTAGGATTCCCTTCGCTCTTTTGCCGCTTTTGTAGTAGTAGTCTCAATTACTGACGACTTTTTCTTATATTTCTTAGTTGCCAATTTGATGTTAAAGGAGATCTTTAGGTCCTTATTTTGTAGTTCACACAGTGAATATTAAGGATTAGTATTCCTTAAGTTATTGCCTTTTCTGATAGTTCTTATGTAAGACCCCAGCTTTTATAAATAAAGATGAATTTTTCTATAAATATTATTTTTGAATATTATGGAATAAATTTGATATAATGTTATAGTTGTGGGTAATATTTATAAATTTTGCAAAGTATGCAAGTTGTTATAAAATATTCGTTTGGTGGGGAATATTCTTTTTGTTAGGAATATTCATGATAATGGCTCAATCATTGGTGGACCCCTAATGTAATTATTATCGGATTGAGAAAACGACAAAAATATTTTATAAAAATGACGGCGGAGGTGTTACCAAATTAAAAGCGTTGAACTACCCGGTGGTAAAAGAAACAAGATGTCTGGCGTAGTTGCATAGTAGACTACGGTATTGATTATTGATGCTTACGTGAGAGAAGTCACTCATTTATGCTCAATTATCGCTACTGAGAATTCACGATCATATCTATTATATTATTGATTCAATTATTGTCACAAAGATCATACGTATAATATGTTATAGTATAAAATCAATAATTGAGACGACAAGTTATAAATGATTAATAATTGTTGAAAGATTAAATATGTGTTGATGAAAAAAAATGATTTGTGGTAAGTTTGATTATTTTATGGGGGGCTCGTATGTCATCATCTAAGAGTCTCTTCGTCAATAGTAATTACCTTCGTCGATAGTAATTACCCTTGTGAATAGTATTTACCTTCGTCGATAGTAATTACCCCTGTGAATAGTATTTACCTTCGTCAATAGTATTTACATTCGTTAATAGTAATTACCTTTACCGGGACGTCGAACCACTTGTCATTTCACATTACAAAAGCGTCGAACCACTTGTCGTTTCACATTACTGAGCGTCAAACCGATTAAATGAGCCACTTGCCTTTTCACACGGCGGTGCTAAGCTAGAAATCTTCTATAAATAGAGGCAGGGCTTCATTATTTTTCACTTAATTCATTCAAGCTATAGAGAGAGAAAGTATAGAGAATAAGAGAGAAAGAAGAAGAGTATTTTGTTCTTACTACTTCTTTGCAGTATTCAATCTCCTACCGGATGTAAGGGGTGTTATTCTTTCTTATTCATGAAGAGAAGCTGTTGTTATTCCATTGCTTATTATACATTGAAATAACTCAGATCGTGGTTTACCTATACTTGGTGACATTCTTTTATTATTACATTGGAACATCACATGTCGTGTGTTTTACAGGACTGGTTAAAATCTTTATTATTATTACATTTGGAACATCACATCATGTGTTTTACATGGACTGGTTAAAATCTTTATTATTCTGTTTGAACATCACATCGTGTGTTTTACAGGACACGGTTAAAATCTTTATTATTACATTGGAATATCCTATCATGTGTTTTACAGGATCCGGTTCCATCTTTATTATTACTGTTGGAACATCCCGCCGGTGTGAATTTCACGACTGGTTCCGTTCTTTATTATTACGATGGAATAACACATCACATGCGGTTTATCGCATGCACGGTGATTTCTTTTGTTATTCCATTCTTTATTATATCCGGTTGGTTAAAACTTTGACTTCTATACTCCATGAAATTAGTGGAATATCCTCGATATTTGCGTTTCATCCAAAGATCTTTTCATGAAAATATTCTTCCGATCATTCTTGAATTTTACTCTACAAAACGAGATCGTGTTGATAATTTGGGACGTTAATAATTCTGGATAAAATAATTCTTGAACTTGTTTTATTGAATTCTTATATCATTGTCATCATCCTCATGTTTATATTTTTTAAAGTCATCGTGGCTTCAGTAGTGCGTAGATGGACTTGGTATGATTATGCACTAGAGACTATTCGGTGTAATCATGACCGTAATGTTACAAATGATGTGGTAAAAATCCTCGATTGGTAGTAGTGTATTGATGGATGATTGTTGGCATGATCATTTGATTATTAATGAATACACAAATATTCTCGCCCGTAGTGCATGAATAATTGTGGTCGTGATCTTAAAGAATATCCTTGCCGTAGTAGTGCGAGGGTGATTCGATGATGTGGAATATTTATTAAGTTTGAGTCTCACCTATAATGATGATGAAAAACCTTTTAAAAACCTAAAAGATAGTAGACTTTATTTTCTACTTGACTCTTTTAATGGATTGCATATTCAGCGCAGATTAAACTGGTTTTATCTATTGTATTTTATCGGTTTAACATTGTTGAAGACTATTGATAATTTATTCGCATTATCTTAGTCATAATATTTCTTCTTGGCTAGTTGAGCTTCCCCTTTCTTTCAACGTTCTCTTGAAATGAGAATATATTTTGGACGAGTGGGAAGCGAGTGATGGTCCCGAAGATAGCATTAGTAGTCCTCACTATTTCGTGAAATAGTGTGATAATAATTGTAATGAGGACTTTTTGTTTGAGTTTGTATAATATCTAGTAGGCGATATTTGTATTTAAACTCACGATTTATGTCGATTATACACTACATGCGATTATGTTAATAAGTTGTATTTAAATTACGTACGTACTATGTAAGTGGCGACCCAAAGATGGGTGATGTATACCTAATTTTGGGGCGTCGCGGTTAGTATCGAGCTTAGGGATATGATCCTGGCTAAGATGTGAGAATAATACTTAGGAGGGAGAGGCGAGGAATACCTTCGCTAGTATGACCTACCCAAGTTTATGTCTTTATTTTATTGGTTGGGGTCGGAAGATAAGGATAATTTGTTATACGTCAATTAACCTTTTGTTTTGTGGCGAGATCTGAAAATGACATCCGAGAATGTTGAGAATAAAGAATGGAGTATGAGCGATCGTTGATTCACCACATATCAATAATCGGGATAATGTGCATCAAGAAGCGATAATCCTCATGTGCAACAACAACACCGACCAAATGATGAATGATCAAATGTTCGGAGGCTTTATGCGATTTATGCAACAATGATGAGCGAGGCGACTCTCGCCCAAAACGTAGGTGGAAACACGGAAAACTCTGGTGGTCACCCGTAAACAATTCAAGGAGCTGGGACCACCGGAGTTTAAGGGAGAGCAAAACCACTTCGGCGGAAGCGTGGATAAAGCAGATTACCAAGATATTTGATGTCTTGGGATGCTTCGAGGAGCAAAAGGTTCCCTTCGCTTTCTTTATGTTGCGCGGAGGCGGATTCTTGGTGGAATTCCAGAAAGCGTACTCAACCTCTTTGTCTTGAAGATATCTTGGGAGAAGTTCCAGGAGTCATTCAACGACAAATACTTTCCCGAAAGTATTCGCCACATGAAGGAGGTGGAATTTATCAAGTTGGAACAAAACAATATGGCCAGTGTCGCAATACGAGGCAAAATTTGCGGAGTTATCGGTTCAGGCCCCACTTGGTGGATAATGAAGAGAGAATGGCGCGAATGTTTTTAAGAGGTTTGAAGCGGAGATACGTCAACATCTTATTTCTCATAAACCGTGTTTGTATTCGGATGTTGTAAATAGGCTCGATTAGTGGAACGCGATAATGAGTCAACACAACTAAAAGAGAACGGTAAGAAAATTATAATACCAACAGAGAGTAGTCATCGAAGCGGTGACAACAAGCGTGGAGGGAATCAACGGGCGAGATATGGTAACCACTTGGTGGTAATCGGCCAAAACAATAAGAATGGACATTTCAAGAAGCGGAGATTCAACAATGGTGGAAAGACGTCAAGACCAAAGACCCATTGTTAAGGAAGGAGAAAGACCACCCATCATATGCTTCAAATGCGAGGAGAGGGACACATCATCCAAATTCGTCAAATGCCCAGTCAAAGCGTGTTATAATGTGGAAGAGAAGGTCACTTAGCTCGATTTTGTCATTTCATCAAGACAAATTCGGCTAGGATGGAGGCACCAAAGGCCATCCCGGAAAATTCAAAACCCATTAGTCTAAGGAGAGCGTTTGTTGTGACCTCCCAAAGAGCAAGGAACCGAATGAGGTCATCACGGGTAAGCTTATCATAAACTCTACAATGAAGTCTATACTTTATTTGATCACCGGTTCTACCCATTCTTTTATTTCTCCTACTTGGCTCATCGATTAAATTTGACTCGAGAAATTAGACTTTGACTTATCTCGTGGAAACTCCGTTGGGAGAAACCTTCATTACATCCAATCGTTTATAAGTCTTGTTTTGATTCAAATCGGTACCCTCACATTACACCGTCGATCTTATTTCATTAAAAATACTTGCATTTGGCGTGATTCTGAGGATTGATTGGTTAACTACTTATCATGCAAAAATTGATTGTTTTCGTAAGGTTGTTAGCTTTCATATTCCTAATCAACCTATTATGAATTCAAACGACCAAACCATTAAAATCAATCATGGTCATCTCAAGCCATAAAGCTATTCGTTTATTGAAAACGGATGTCAAGCTTTCTTAGCTCATGTCACGATTTAAATAAAAATAAATCGGTTTTAAACGATATTCTATTGTTAATAAATTTCCGACGTATTCAGAAGAACTTCCCTGGCCTACCCCAGGGCGTGAAATTGAATTTTGTATCGACCTTGAACCCAGACAAAACCTATTTCCAAAGCCCCATATCGAATGGCTCTATTGAACTTGAGGAGTTAAAGACCCAATGCGCAGGAATTGTTAGACATTGGCTTTATTCGTCCTAAGTACTTCTCCTTGGGTGCTCCCTGTCTATTCGTGAAGAAGAAAGATGGGAGTACGCGACTTTCAGATTGATTATCGGGAGTTGAATCATGTCACCATCAAAATAGGTATCCATTGCCACGTATTGATGACTGCTTTGACGACAGTAAGGAGCCAAATTCTTTTCAAAGATTGATCTTCGTTAGGATATCACCAATTGAAGATTAGAACCACCGACATTCCAAAGACTTCGCGAGAACTTCGATGACGGGCATTATGAATTCTAGTCGTGTCCTTTGGATTGACTAATGCTCCCGCCGCGCTTTCATGGATATGATGAACCAAAGTATTCAAGGAATATTTAGATCACTTTGTGGTCGTCTTTATTGATGACATCCTTATTTATTCCAAAAGCCGTGAAGATCATGAAAGCAACACTTGAGTACGACACTCCAAAAGCTTCGTGAATATAAGCTTTATGCCAAGTTGAAGAAATGCGAGTTCGCTTGAAGAAGTAGCATTCCTTGGGCACGTGGTATCAAGTCATGGAATATCTGTTGACCCAAAGAAAGATTGAAGCTATTCAATTGGGAACAACCTAAATCGATGATCAAGCACGTAGCTTTCTCGGTTTAATTTGGTTATTATCGGAGATTCGTGGAAGGATTTTCTCGAATCGCTACTCCATCGACTCGGTGACTCGGAAGATACAAAGTTGGTTGGAGCGAAGAATGTGAGAAGAGTTTTCAAGAACTCAAGAGAGACTTATTTCAAAGACTATTCGCTAATACCATCCGCTCGGGAGGATTTGTCATCTACGATGATGCTTGAGCAAAAGGTTGGGATGTGTTCTTATGCAATATGGAAAAGTTATAGCTTTATGCCTCGCGACAAATCAAAGAATATGAGAGGAATTATCCTACTCGTGATTCAGAGTTATTGTTGTCTTCAGACTTAAAATTTGGAGGCATTACTTGTATGGGGAGAAAGTGGAGATCTTTACGGATCATAAAAGCCTCAAATATTTCTTCACTCAAAAGGAACTCAACACGCGACAACGACGTTGGCTTGAATCATTGAAAGATTATGATCATACCATCCAATACCATCCCGAAAAGCGAACGTGGTAGGCGACGCATTGAGTAGAAAATCATACGCAAATACGAGTGTGATATTGTCAACGAAAGGCCCATTTTGTGTGACTTGCAAAGGATGGAGATAGAGTTAAAGACTCGAGGGACGCGTGTGATGATAAGCGAGTATACGAAAGTAACCGACTTTAATCGATAAAGTTAAAAGCCGCTTTCAGCTGCTGGACACTGGAGCGATGCGTATGAGGAAGAAAGTGCAAGAAGGTGCTACGGAAGCAAGAATCGATGAAGGCGGAATACTTGAAGTCAACTCCGGACTTTGTGTTCTAACGACCACGATTTAAAGTATAATATCATGATGGAGGCGCCTAACACACCATTTGCAATCCATCTGGGAGTACCAAATGTATCGTGATATTTCGTCATACATTTGGTGGAGCAATATGAAGAGAGAGATATATTTGTTTATCTCAAGGTTTCTAACTTGTCAACGAGTTAAAGCGAGCATCAAGTACCAAAAGGTCCATCGCAACCACTTGAAATTTCAGAATGGAAGTGGGAGCACATTACCGTGGATTTCGTTCACGGCCTTCCTAAGGTTTCTCAAGGCATTGATGCGATTTGGGTCATTGTTGATAGATTGACCAAGTCCGCTCATTTCTTACCGAATCGAGAAACTTATACACTTGAACGTCTTGCTTCGTAGATACATAAACGAGATTGTAAGATCGCATGGTATCTGGGGTATCCATAGTTTCGATCGAGACCCAAGATTCACTTCACGATTTTGGGTTAGTTTGCAAAAAGCTATGGGCACAGACTTACGATTTAGCTCAGATATCATCCTCGACGGACGGACAATGGAGAGGACTATTCAAACTCTTGAAAATCTATTAAGACTACTGTGTCCTTGATTTCAAGGAGTTGGGACAAGTTCTTACCATTGGTGGAGTTTTCCTACAACAAGCAGCTTATCAAGCAAGTATTGTACATGGCTCCATTCAAGCGTTGTATGGAAGAAAGTGTCGTTCTCCGGTATCTTTGGGATGAGGTGGGTGAAGCAAGCGTTGTTGGGACCGGAGTTGAGTACGTATGACTACGGAAAAGATTCAAACGATCCAAACAACGTATAAAAACCTCACAAAATCGATAAAAGAGTTATGCCGATCTTCATCGAAAGGACGTGGAATTCGATGTAGGAGATCATGTGTTGTTAAGAGTTGCTCCATGGAAAGGAGTTACAAGATTTGGAAAGAGAGGAAAACTTAACCCTCGATTCATCGGTCCATTTTAATCCTCGATCGAGTAGGAAGCGTGGCTATAGACTCGCTTTTTTCGCCAAATATGTCTCGTGTTCATAACGTTTTCACATATCTATGTTACGTAAATATGTGAAAGACCGAATCATATTATCGAGTTAGAACAGGGCCGAAATAAGCGGAAGATTTGACGTATGAAGAGGTTCTGTTCAAATTTTGGATAAGAAGGAACATATTCTACGCTCCAAGGTTATACCTCAAGTCAAAGTTTTGTGGAGGAACCACGATGTTGAGGAAATGACTTGGGAGTTAGAATCAAATGAAATCAAGGTATCCTTACCTCTTCAACATACCGTATCGTACCCTAATTTCGAGGGCGAAATTTCATAAGAAGGGAGGTGTAGAAGACCCTGACTTTTATAAATAAAGATGAATTTTTCTATAAATATTATTTTGAATATTATGGAATAAATTTGATATAATGTTATAGTTGTAGGTAATATTTATAAATTTTGCAAAGTATGCAAGTTGTTATAAAATATTCGTTTGGTGGGGAATATTCTTTTGTTAGGAATATTAAATACAATGGCTCAATCATTGGTGGACCCCACAATGTAATTATTTTTCGGATTGAGAAAACGACAAAAATATTTTATAAAAACGACTACGGAGGTGTTACCGTTAAAGCGTTGAACTACCCCGTTGGTAAAGAAATACGATGTCTGCGTAGTTGCGTAGTAGCATACGCAGATTGATTATTGATGCTTACGTGAGAAGTCACTCATTTATGCTCGATTATTACTGATAATTCTTTGATCATATCTATTATATTATTGATTCAATTATTGTCACAAGATCATCTCAGATAATATGTTATAGTATAAAATCAATAATTGAGACGACAAGTTATAAATGATTAATAATTGTTGAAAGATTAAATATGTGTTGATGAAAAAAAATGATTTGTGGTAAGTTTGATTATTTTATGGGGGCTCGTATATGTCATCATCTAAGAGTCTCTTCGTCGATAGTAATTACCTTCGTCGATAGTAATTACCCTTGTGAATAGTATTTACCTTCATCAATAAGTAATTACCCCTGTGAATAGTATTTACCTTCGTCGATAGTATTTACATTCGTTAATAGTAATTACCTTTACCAGACGTCGAACCACTTGTCATTTCACATTACAGTGCGTCGAACCACTATCGTTTCACATTAAAAGGCCAAAACGGTCAATCAAGCCACTCACTGCCTTTTCACATCTAAGAAAAGCTAAGCTAGAAATCTTCTATAAATAGAGGCCTAGGGCTTCATTATTTTCACTTAATTCATTCAAGCTATAGAGAGAAAGTATAGTAGAGAATAAGAGAGAAAGAAGAAGAGTATTTTGTTCTTACACCTTCTTTAAAGATTCAATCTCCTACCGGATGTAAGGGGTGTTATTCTTTCTTCTTATTCATGAAGAGAATCATTGTTATTCCATTGCTTATTATTCATTGAAATAACTCAGATACGTGGTTTACCCTATACTTGGTGACATTCTTTTATTATTACGTTGGAACATCCCATCGTGTGTTTTACACCGGACACCGGTTCTGCCTTTTTATTATTATTCTGTTGGAACATCATCGTGTGTTTACAATCTGGACTGGTTCCGTCTTTATTATTCTTCGGAACATCCCGTTTGTGTGTTTTACACCGGATTTCGTTCCGTCTTTTTATTATTCCGTTGGAATATCTATCGCATGTGTTTTATAACCGGATCCGGTTCCATCTTTATTATTACGTTGGAACATCCGCTGGGTGTGAATTTCACCGACCGGTTCCGCTTTCTTTATTATTCGATGGAATAACCTCGTCTGCATGCGGTTTATCGCATGCATGGTGATTTCTTTTGTTATTCCATTCTTTATTATATCCAAATAAGTTAAAACTTTGACTTTATACTCCATGAAATTAGTGGAATATCCTCGATATTTGCGTTTCATCCAAAGATCTTTTCATGAAAATATTCTTACGATCATTCTTGAATTTTACTCTACAAAAGCAAAGATCGTGTTGATAATTTGGACGTTAATAATTCTCGGATAAAATAATTCTTGAACTTGTTTTATTGAATTCTTATATCATTGTCATCATCCTCATGTTTATATTTTTAAAGTCATCCGTATTCTGTAGTGCGTAGATGGACTTGGTATGATTATGACCGAGACTATTCGGTGTAATCATTTAATCGTAATGTTACAAATGATGTGGTAAAATCCTCATTGGTAGTAGTGCATTGATGGACATTGTTGGCATGATCGCGATTATTAATGAATACACAAATATTCTTGGCCCAGTAGTGCATGAATAATTGTGGTCGTGATATTAAAGAATATCCTCGCCAGTAGTGCGAGGGTGATTCGATGATGTGGAATATTTATTAAAGTGAGTCTACCTATATAACAAATGATGAAAAACCTTTAAAACCTAAAAGATAGTAGACTTTATTTTCTACTTGACTCTTTTAATGGATCAGATATTCATTATGAGTTAAACCGGTTGTCTATTGTATTTTATCGGTTTAACATTGTTGAAGACTATTGATAATTTATTACGCATTATCTTAGTCATAATATTTCTTCTACCGGGCTAGTTGAGCTCACCCTTTCTTTCTTTGTTCTCTTCGTGAAATGAGAATATATTTGGGACGAGTCGGAGAAACTTGAGTGATGGTCCAAGATAGCATTAGTAGTCCTCACTATTACGTGAAATAGTGTGATAATAATTGTAATGAGGACTTTTTGTTTGAGTTTGTATAATATCTAGTAGAGACGATATTTGTATTTAAACTCACAGTTTATGTCGTATTGTACACGACAGTTATGTTAATAAGTTGTATTTAAATTCTGTACCATGTAAGTGGCGACCCAAGATGGGTGATGTATACCTAATTTTGGGGGCGTCACATCTTAGCTGCCAATTTGATGTTAAAGCAGATTTCAAATTAGGTCCTTATTTGTAGTTCCGTTGTTGAATTATTGTTAATGCCTGCCTCATAGGTTATCTCATTTTATATCTATTGACTTTATGCCTTTATTCTTAACTAGTCTTCAGCCCGTGCAAAGAACGGGTGAAAACCATTTATAAATATTATATTCATGAATAAATGAGTTTACAAAAAAAAAACTTTTAAGATATACTATACTCTATACACATCATGCTAAGCCAAAGTTAATGAAAAATACAAGCTGGCATGGGCTAAAATTCATGCACTAAATTTTGTAGCATTAATATGTCAATTGTGCTTAATTACTTGGAATAGGAATGTCCATAGTTGGCATAGTGCCACATCGAGATACGGCGGTAGTTGACTACCAAGATGCCTAGGCGATAAGGCACCCAGCATGACGTCTGTACAACGACAAGTCGTTAACAATGTACAATTTATACATTAATATTTTACTTCAAAAAGTATACTGAACAATAAAATTGTATATACATTGATACCCAAAACATAATAACTAATAATATGGAATACAATTATAAACACAATTATATGAATACTTCACGATCAAAATTGAAAAAAATAAACTCTTGACATTAAAAACTAGTGGAACAAGCCAACAAACACCACGTAGAAAATAAAGAATGATGATTTACCCATCACCCATTACATAGCAAATCCATGGGTTAAGATGAATCATAGATAAAA
>CM035169.1:24376600-24478512 GCA_020205615.1 Panax quinquefolius | reverse complement strand
AATATTGATTTAAAATTTGTTTGCTCATTGTATTCTATTAGATTTTTCCTCATTGAAGACTAATTGGTAATTTGTTGTATATTATCTTAGTCATAATATTCTTTTACCGGCTACTTGAGCTCACCCCTTTTTCCTTTTTTGTTCCATTTTTCTTCTCGTGTATGGCGAGAATATAGCGAAAGCATTTAGCCTGGGGTATGGAATGAAGGTTTTTAGAAAGAATTGTTTTAGTAGTCCTCACCATTTTGTAAAATAATGTATCAATAAATGTGATGAGGATTTATTTGAGTATAGATATTGTCTAGAAGATAATATTTGTATTCAAACTCACGCTTTTCTTGTTGTAATAATAAAGTTGTAGTTGTTTCGTACTACGTATCGACAACTTGAATGGGTGATGTATACCTATTTTGGGGCGGCCACAGTTGGTATCAGAGCTTAGGGATATGATCTCTGGCGGAGATCTGGGAAATAGAACTAGGAGGGAGGATTGAGTAAAATCCTTCGCTAGTGTGTCCTACCTAAGCTTATTTGTTAGTTGGTGGTCAAGATATAGGGATATTATGTGATATATTGATTTCTTAATTAACCCTTGTTTTTTACGGTATTTGAGAATGTACGATCGAGAATATTAACAATGGAAATGAGACCGTGAGAGACGTCTGTACTCACCAACGAGGAGAACGTGCAACAGTCGACAATGTTCCTCCCGTGAACAACACCACCGAGCGAGATGATGAACGAGGGATGTTTAGAAGCTTTTGCAGTTCACGCAAAATCGCATTTGAGAGGAGACTCGTGTTCAAAATACGGGAGGAAATGATAGCAATCAGTTGTCACAAACCAAGTAGTTCAAAGAGTTGGGACCACCGAATTTAAGGGAAAGCCGATCCGATCACGTATAAAAACATGGGTCAAGCAAATTACCAAGATATTCGATGTCTTGGGATGCACGAGGAATAAGAGGTTCCATTCGCCACCTTTATGTTCCGTATGAAGCGGACTCATGGTGGGAGTTCAGGAAGCGTACTCCATCCAAACCGCACTCAAAGCATGTCTTGGGAAACGCTTTCAAACTATTTAATGACAAATACTTTCCCCGAAAGTGTTGGCATATATGAAGGAAGTGGAGTTCATCTGATTAGAGCAAAACAACAATACGCGGTGTCTCAAGACGTAGGCAAAGTTCAAGAGTTATCCGTGTTTGCACCTCATTTGGTGGAGAATGAGAAACGATGACGCCGGATGTTTCTTAGAGGTTTGAAACCCGACATACGTCAATATCTCATTTCATAAACTTTCTCTCTATTCAGAGATGTCAGAATGCAGGCTCAATTATTAGAAGCGAGATAACGAGTACGGCCAACCGAGGACCATAACCGAGGATCGTACTGCAGATAGCGATCAACAAAATAATGATAACCAAATGGAGAAAGAAAACAGACGGACAAAAAATGGTAACCACTCCGGTGGTAATCACGGCCATGAAAATAGAAAAGCGAGTCGGGGAGGAGATTTTAAAAGAGAATATTTAACAACGATTATACGAAGACGCGGTCGTTTAAAAGAATCGGGTTCTAAGGAGGAGAACGACCACCCATCATATGCTATAAACGGGGAAAGAGGACATATCGGTCCAAACCGTCCACAACAGATTCAAGGTATGCTATAATTGTGGAAAGGAAGGACATATCGCCGAGATCAGACGCAGAAGCGAAACCTAGTTCAATGAGGGGACGGTGACTCAAATGACCCGCCTCTGTAAAAGTCAAAGTCAACGATTCCGGAAGAGCGCTTGTTATGACCGGTCAAAATGCGAGAACCCAAACGAGGTGATCGCGGTAATTTATTTATAAATTTTGCGAAGTTTATACCTTACTTCGACACGGTGCTACCTATTCATTTATCTCTCCCGCCTTGTGCTCAACGCTTAAACTCGACCGGAGAAATTAGACTTTGACCTATCTGTGGAAACTTCGTTAGGAGAAACTTTCATCACATCCACCGCTTATATATCTTGTTTGATTCAAGTTGGCACCATTACCACACCTGTTGACCTTATCTCTTTAAAGATACTTGTTTTGATGTGATTTTAGGGATTGATTGGTTAACTACTCATCATGCCAAAATTGATTGTTTTTCGTAAGGTTGTTAGTTTTCATATTCCTAACCAACCATTGTTTAATTCAAACAACTAAACCATTAAAATCAATCACCGTCATATCTAATCATAAAGCTATTCGCTTATTGAAAACGGATGTCAAGCTTTCTTAGCCCATGTTATGGATTTGAATAAAGACACGCCAAATTTGAATAATATTCCCGTTGTTATTGACTTTCCCGACGTATTTCAAGAACTTCCCGGTCTACCCCTTAACGTGAAGTTGAATTCTTTATTGATCTTGAACACAGTAAAGCCCATTTCTAAAACCCCATATCGAATGGCTCCTATTGAACTTCAGAGTTAAAGGTCCAACGACGTTGGCTCGAGCTATCGAAAAGACTACGACCACACCTTTATTCAATACCATCCCGAAAAGCGACGTGGTAGACGCTAGCGTTGAGTAGAAGATCATATGCGAGGAACGAGTGCGATGATGTCAAGTATACGACAGAGCCAACTTTAATAGAAAAAAGTTAAAGGTTGCTGCCACCCGCACCCGGAAATGATCATTATGAAGAAGAAAGTACAAGAAGGAGCTATTTTAAGCGAGAATTGATGAAAAAGGAATACATCGAGTCCACTCTAGACTTTGTGTTCCTAACGACTACGATTTGAAGTACAAGATTATGATGGAGGCACACAATACACCATTTGCAATCCATCACGGAAGTACTAAAATGTATCGTGATCTTGACATACATTTTGGTGGAACAATATGAAGAGAGAGATTGCGAAAGTTTATCTCAATGTGTTTAACTTGTCGGCGTGTAAAAGTGAACATCCGGTACCTAAGGGTCCGTTGCAACCACTTGAGATTCCGAAATGGAAGTGGGAACACATTACCATGGATTTCGTTACGGGTCTTCTACGGTTTCTCCAGGCATCAATGCTATTTGGGTTATTGTTAATAGATTAACCAAGTCCTTTCATTTCTTGCCGACACGGAGACTTATTCACTTGAACGTCTTGCTAGTATATGTACGTGAATGAGATTGTGAGGTTGCATGGCATGCTGTATCCATAGTTTCGGATCGTGACCCAAGATTCACTTCAAGATTTTGGGTTAGCTTGCAAAAAGCTATGGGAACGGATTTATGATTCGATTCGAAATATACCATCCTCAAGCGGATGAACAATCGAAAGGACTATTCAAACTCTTGAAGATTTATTAAGACTCAGTGTCCTAGACTTCAAGAGGCGGTTGGGATAAGTATTTACCATTGGTGGAATTCTCCTACAACAACAAGCTTATCGTGCAAGTATAAAGGTGTGGCTCCATTTGAAGCATTATATGGGGCGAAAGTGTCATTTCTCCGGTACAAGACGAGGTGGGTGAAGCAACACTTTATTTGGGACCCGAAGTTAGTACGTGTATGACTCTGGAAAAGATCCAAATGATTCGACAACGATACAAACAAAGACAAGATCGACAAAAGAGTTATCGCGGATCTTCATCGAAAGGACGTGGAATTTAGTGTGGGGATCGTGTATTGTTGCGAGTTGCTCCGTGGAAGGGAGTTACAAGATTTGGGAAGAGAGGAAAGCTCAATCCACGATTTATTGGTCCATTTCAAATTCTTGACCAGGAAGTAGGAAATGTAGCCTATAGACTCGCGTTACCTCCGAGTATGTCTCGTGTTCATAATGTGTTTCACATATCTGTACTTCGTAAATATGTGAAAGACCCGAACCACGTTATAGAGTTAGAATCGGACGAGATAGCCAAGACTTAACGTATGAGGAGGTATTGTCAAGATCTTGGATAGGAAGGAGCATGTCCTACGCCATGAAAGGTCATACCACAAGTTTAAGTTTTGTGGAGGAATCATGCTATATAGGAAATGACACGGGAATAGGAAAGCAGAAATGAAAGCGAGGTATCCTCACCTTTTCGAAACACCAGGTACGTACGTCAATTTCTAGGACGAAATTTCATAAGGAGGGGAGGTTGTAAGACCCCAACTTATTATTAATGAAATTTAATTTTCTCTATTTATTATTTTGAAATAGTAAGGGTTGATTTGATTAATGTGGATAGTTAAGGGTAAAAATACGTGAAATATTTCAAAATAAGCAAGTGGTTATAAAATATTCATTGTTGTGGGAGAATATTAGCATCTTTGCGTCGGGGAATATTCGCATTGACTATAACTCAACCATGTGGGCCCCATAACTGAAAAGCGATTGGATGAAGAAAGCGACAAATATAAGTTGTTTAAATATAATTGGCGTGGTTATTCTCAAGTAATAATTGTTGGAATACTCGGTGGTTAAAACACGATGAATGGCGTTGTTGACAAGATAGCATTACCCAGTATTGCACCAATTATTGAAAGGCACTACTCAATAATGGTTACAATAATTACTATTCAAAGATTTTATTTTATTGATTCAATAATTGCTACGTTGACATTTTATATTCTTTGTTGTTTGATAATTGTCATTACATAAGTATTTTCCATTATCGAGACAATAATTCATATTATCCGAATAATATTATTAGATAACATTATTGACAATGTCTAGAAAGTTACATCTAAAGAGAGGTTTGGTCATCATCTAATTGCGCTTGTAGAAGGAGAGATCCTTATTGGAAAGCCCCTCTATCTTGGGAAGCTATGCAGTTGTCAATAATGTGATTCTCGTAATATTATTTATGAATAATTAATTATTGATTTATATGATGAGAAAAATATTGATTTTATGAGGATATAGATGGAGAAAATTTTAATGTGACAATTGTTGAAAATTAATATTTTATCTTTTTCGATAAAATAATTCATTTAAATATATTATTTTAATAATATATTAACGATGATATTTTTACAATGAATGTGGGATATATGAGTATATGAGGAGGAAGAGTATTTTTGTGGCATTAAATGTTTAACACATGTTTTGTGTGTTGGTGGACACAATTATTAAGAAATTTGATTATAGCACGTAAAATCGCCGTTTGTGGATTTGGTCAATTTCTGCATTTTGAATTTGAAAAACTTTCTTACGCAAAGTTGTAGAGAATTGAATTTCCTATAAAAACTCATGAGATTTGAATTTTCTGATAAAGAACTATTTATTATGAATTATTGAAGTTCAAGTTAGAAATAAATAATTTTTTGGGAGTTTTAGTTAATTATTTTGAGAAAAACGTTTTTTGCAACTAAGTTGGCCTCACATGTGATTCAAATGGGCTGAGATCAGTTGTCTAAGGTGGGCTAAAGAAAATGTGAAAAATATATTAATATTATATTCAATTTTTTCGCTTTGGTGTTCTAAACAATTTCCTATAAATAGGGTGCTTAGGTTAGAATTGAAAATCACAATGTAAACTGAAGTTTCTCTCTATTTCTCTCTCGATATATTGAGCGTATTCTTGTGAGTATACTTTGAGTATTGTTGACTAGTCAAGTTCCCTTCAAGATTATACCGTTATTCAAATTTAGAAGTACTAATCTTTCGAGGTAAGTGATGTTATTTTCTTTCAAATGATATTATTTCTTCAATATCATTATCTTTGAAATATTGGTTGGAACTTTTTATCAAATTTAGAACTTTTTTCATATCGGGGTTATTCATTAAGATTCTTATTCACGAGTTCTTATTCAGCGAGTTCTTTATTCACGAGTTCTTATTCACGAAAGTACTTATTCATGAAGCGTGAAGATGTTTTTTGGGAAATTTCTATCTTTTGGTGTTTGAGTTATTATTCACGTGATACTTGACTATTATTAACGATATCAAGACTATTCAATAGAAAAATAAAATTTCTTCTTTTTTACGAAAAATATCTATTCGGATACTAGCTTTGATTGTATCCATGTTTTGATCATTCTTGAATTTTACACCAGTATGATTATTTATGAAGTATTTTTGAACTCGGATTGTTTAAAGTACTTAATCCATAATACTTGTTCTTTTGTTTCAATTTGGATTCGCTTTTCTTTGAAATATTTTTCATCATCCTCGGTCTAAATGATGATATTCTTGAATATCTTTGGCTGTAGTCAAAGATGAATGATTTCTGAAGAATATCTTTCGTAGTAGTGCAAAGATGAACAGCAGTGTTGAGATGAACATGACATCGATCGATGAATATCTTTGGCTGTAGTGCAAAGATGAATATTTGATTCGAGATATATATTGATTGATGTTCTGAGGATAAAATATCGACGATGAACTTTTAAATTCATATATAGAAGATAGTAGTTTGCATTCTCTACTTAACTCTTCTAATGAATTGTTGTTTTTCATTAGATTGTTGATTTAAAACCTGGTTTATCTATTGTATTCTATTAGATTTTTTCTGTTGGAGACTAACGATAATTTGTTGTATATTATCTTAGTCATAATATTCTTTCTTGGGCTAGTTGAGCTCACCCTTTTCCTTTTTGTTCCATTTTTCTTCTCGTGTGGCGAGAATATAGCGATGAGAGTTGGGGTATGGAATGAAGGTTTTAGAAAGAATTGTTTAAGTAGTCCTCACCATTTTGTAAAATAATGTATCAATAAATGTGATGAGGATTTATTTGAGTCTGAGATATTATGCAGAAGATAATATTTGTATTCAAACTCACGAGTTTTTCTTGTTGTAATAATAAAGTTGTAGTTGTTTACGCACTCATGTATTGACAACTCGAGAATGGGTGATGTATACCTATTTTGGGCGGCCACGATAATAAATATAGATATTAACTTATTTCTATTTAGAAAATCCAATTAATAATATAAATTTATTATTAATAATAAATCGTAATATAATAGTAATGCAAGAATATAGATTTTGGGGATGGTGAAGTTTTTCTATAAGGATATATCCTTGGTTGAACTTAGCAGCCTAGGCCCGTGGTGCTCGGGTGGTCATACGACGAGGTGGAGTGCATGAGGTCATGAGTTGAATCTGTTTTGAATTCTTAGTTGGTATATCAAAAAAAAATTTCCTCGGTAGTAACCATATTTATCACTAAGTACCAGGTTGTTTTTTTATTTTATTTTATTTTAATTATTTGAGTCATAACATATAATGGAGAAAAGAAGAAAAAAAAATATTGCTTCTAAATGTTTCACTCTCTAGGCCTAAATAAAAAATAAAAAAAGTATTAAGTAAATAAGAAGCTCTAATTTCCACCGTAGAAAATAAAAAAAAATATTTTATAAAACAAATATTTTATAACAAATGTTTTTATTTTTGTTATAAAATATGTTATAAAAACATTTGTTATAAAAAACATTTGTTATAAATTATTTTTTATAAAAACATTTGTTATAAATTATTTTATATAAAAACATTTGTTATAAAAACATTTGTTATAAAATATTTGTTTTATAAAATATTTTATATTCTTTATTTGTTATTATAAAAATATTTGTTTTATAAAATAACAAATATTGTTATAAAAATATCAAATAAAGAACTTGTGCCCTTATTTGATTTTATATATGTTAGTAAGTAAGAGGTTGTCTTAGGTTGGTAATTTTTTTTTTTTTATACATACAAATTGCAATTTATCTTAAATTCGTATTATTTAATATTAAAAATTCATTTAGTTAAACAAACTAACAACATGTTGACTATGGTGGGGTCCTCATATTAAAATAAAAGTTTCTAAGATGTTGTTACTACCGAGTATATTTATGTTTTAATCTCGGTCTTCAATAAGTTTATCAAGCGGTCCAAAAAGTGGGGTGTTACACAGTACCCATGTAGAACCTAGTTCTTATGAAAGGGCTCTATATATATATATATATATATATATATATATATATATATACATAAAATTTTCTCTACTCAAACCAAACCTAGGCGTTATATATATATATATATATATATATATATATATATATATATATATATATATATTTGATGAAGTATTATTATCTTGTAGTAAGTAGTTGAAGATTTGAAATATATTAATTAGTATCTTAATTACTATATATAGTTGGATAATACTAATAGTTTTAAGATCTAATGGTTATGACTTGTGATCCTTGTCGTAGGGTAATTATTAATTAATTAATGCTCGATCTTGAAATATTACTTTTAATCTATTTATACTCACAAGGACTATATATATATATATATATATATATATATATATATATATAAAGATAATCATCCAGTATAACGTTTGCTACGGACCAACTTTCAACAAACAAGCTCACATCAGTTGATCTAAACATTTAATGGCTTAGATTGGTTGAACATTCCACTGGCTACTGACTTGTGGCGGCCTACCCCATTTGCCTTTAGCCTTTTTACATTACTACCCTACCATTTTAATACATAAATGCATTACAACAACTGTATAGCGGCGTTGTGAAATCTCACTATATGGCTATAATGTAAAGATAAGTTTATATTAATGTAAAAATAAAAGATAATGTAAAGATAAATAATGTAAAATAAAAGATAATGATAAGATAAATGCGAATAAAAGATAAATTTATTTTTATAAATACATAATATAAAAATAAGATAAGTTTGAATAAAAGATAAATTTATCTTTTATAATAAAATAAATTATAATAAAATAAATTTATCTTTTATTATAAAACATAAATTTATCTTTTATAATAAAATAAATTTATCTTTTATAATAAAATAAATTTATCTTTTATTATAAAATAAATTTATAGTGTTGTGCATTTATTTTATTATAAAAGATAAATTTATCTTATTATAAAAGATAAATTTATCTTTTATTCAAACTTATCTTATTTTTATATTATGTATTTATAAAAATAAATTTATCTTTATTCATATTTTATCTTATCATTATCTTTTATTTTTACATTAATATAAACTTATCTTTACATTATAACCATATTACTGGTATTTGACACCGCCGCTATTATTATGTGTCAGTAGCTTAAGACGCATGTATTAAATGGTAAGGGTAGTAATGTAAAAAGGCTAAATAAAAATGAAGGGATCATTGCCACAAGTTCAGAATGCAATTTGGTAATGCTTGACCAATCTAAAGCTCATTAAACGCTCAGATCAACTGGATGGGAAATTGTTTTTGAAACGTCCAGTAGCAAACGTTTGCTACGGATGATTACCCATATATATATATAACTAATGAGTCAAAGTAGTACTTGTTCATCACTAGTCTTGTGGTCCAAATGGAACAATAATGATAGGATGTGAAGTCAGATGACATAATAATCTTTAGCTTATTAGAGCACTGGTTATAGTTTATTTTGGGTATGTCGGAAGTTAGATAGACGGGTTTGATAATTTTATTCGTTTAGATGCATGCAACTCATTTAACATACAAACACAATTTATTTGGTCTAAATGCACAAATCTGATTAAACCTAATTACAGTTTGGTGGAGTGAAGAGGACCTTAACACAAGTGTGGACTAGGGTTGGGACTCCCCTGCTCCAAGTTCTTAACCACTCCACGGGAAGAAGAAGAAGAAGAAGAAGAAGAAGAAGAAGAAGAAGAAGAAGAAGAAGAAGAAGAAGCAAAAAAACTGGACTCGAAATTCTCCCATGGAGGAATATATATATATATCAGTTTGTGGGACAATATTGTTAGTATTTTCTGAATGAAATTTCTGAGTGAAAACAAATACCCAACACATTTGCAGTTGTTTTGGATCATTATTTATTTTGATGTTTAAACTTGAAGCAACCAAACACAAAACATTATACTGGTTTAAGTACGTACAAGAATATCCGGCAGGGATCTTGTTTCAATCCAGACTACTAAGAGTGACTGTTAAATTCACTAATAGTGACTGTTAATATGACAGTGTACTTTACTAAATCCAAGTTTTTTTTTCAGAAATAAAATAAGATATGACTGTTAAATTCACAAACTCAACCCAATGAAGTTGGGTTTTTGAGAAAACAGATGAGGGGCGACCCTGTGGCGCCTGCCATGGCCATGCACATGCACATTCACATTCTTTATTTTCATCATGCAGATGGCCATAAATATAATGCATGTATATTTAATTTTCCATCCGTTCCACCAAAAGAGTTTCGCTTGCATGCAATTTCTTTTGTTTCAAAAATACAATCCTCTTTTTACCGGTAATAAACTAATAAATATAAAATGACACAACGTTATTAAGTTTGTTATTATAATTAATGTCATAAACTAACAACTTACGGTTTCAGAGAAAAATATACAAATGGAATTGTTGTTGTGGAATGGAGGGAGTAGTCGTTAGGACATGCTTAGAGCTACTGGAAAATAGCAAACATCAGTGACTCAACTTAATCAATCGGTGACAAATTTCAAAAACAACTATTGGGTTAGACTTGTCATTAATTTACATGTTGAATTTTAGTGCTTTTTATTGAATCAATTCTAAGATGTTTCTTAAGGGGGGCACTGTATATTTTCACATGTGTTTTTAATATTTGCACATGATTTTTTTACACATGAAAGTGGGACCCACTATATGTTGTGAGAGGATCACGTAAAAATATCAAAAATACATGTAAAAATATAATTTCTCTAATTCGTACAATCCATATTTGAAAATCCAGAATATTTTTTATGATGTTTGACTAGCCAGTTTTGTGGATATATGTATTGCAGTTAAGGAATTGAAAAAAAAAAATCCTAATCAGATGGGGGCATTGATAATGAAAGTGGAGTATTGTTCATTTATTCTCTTCAGATGAAGAGAATATGCATGCATGATATATATGATAAGTTGATACTACCATTTTGCACAAAGTGTTAATTTTTCATTTTCATTTTCTTTTCAGTTGACCCAATCAGACACATATTAATTAGACTCTTAAAGTCTTAATTACCTTTCAGTATATCATGGATATAAATCTCACACATAATGAGCACTTGCAATTAGTATTCTAAAAAGGCTAGCAAAAAGGTTGCTTAAGCCACCTAGCTAGACATTTTTCTAAGTGGCATGAATTATTTATCTTTATATTATATATATATAAACTGTATAAAACATATTATAAATGTAAGTATTCAAAATTCACCAAAAAAATAATCATTTAAGCACAACAAAATTATTTCAAGCATAACTCTTCACTAAATCTATAGATGAGAATTAATTGGTCTTGGAGGGTACTCGAGTGCTCAACCAAATCGAGGCGATAACGCTGCTTGCAATCATTTTGGGTATCTGTTTTTCATAATTATGATATAAAAATAAATGTAAATTTGGTAGTTCTGAGAAATGGAGGATATATAATGTACTTCATTACCTAACTAGCTTAATTTTTGTTAGGATCTGTATTAGCTAAACTTCTTTATTTTGTACTACTAGTATGCTTATAACTTTTAACCATGAAATGAATATCCTAGAGTGAGGCACTTGAATAATAATGTTGTCTTCTAGCACAAAAAACTATCTGCATTGAATGGTTTTAAACGTTTTATATTTTAAGTGTGTCGGTACGTTCTTAAAATATGAAAATTTAATTAAAATTATACTTTTGTCCAAGTCGTTTTAGGGTTGTGCACAAGTATTAAGAAAATGATTGTATAACATTAAATATAATATCAATTACCTATATTGTCATTGTATTGAAAAAAAATATTGTTATTTATTGGAAAAAAATAGTGAGAGAACCAAAGTTATATTTAATATTTGGGATAATATTAAAAACTAAACAATTAATGCTAATTTAAAATTCTCAAACGACAAATATTAAGAGATAAAAATATTTATGTAAAACGATATATATTAAGGGATAGAGGGGGATGAACTAAGGGTGTCAGTCAATTCTTTTTGTACCTTAAAATGTGAAATTTAATTAAAATCTTATAATCTAAAGTGTCGGTCAATTCTTTTTAAAATGTAGGTGAAGGCTATCTTTGTTGTTTAGCCCATATTATTGGACCCAAACATTAAATTTAGTATAGGTAATGACCACAAGAAAGATTATGTATGGATACTGCTAGCTAATTAGCTATCAAGCTTAAATATTCATTTCAAAAGAATTAAAAAAAATATGGTGCTCCCCAGAAGGTGGCAATGGGAAAGAAATAAAAACTTATCCATTAAAGGGATCCAATGAAAACAACCTATGCCATATCATATGTATCCAACTGCACCTTTAAATATATACCCAATCCAAAATGGTCTTAATCTGACAAAGTAAGACCTAAACTTTTAATTACATTAATACTACTCTCTCCGTCATTTAATATAAGACTTTTTAGAATTGTGAACAAGTATTAAGAAAATAATTGTATAACATTAAATATAATATCAAACGTCACTGTGGATTAATCCCTATAATGTACTTGTATTGAAAAAGAGTATTATTTATTGGACAAAAAATAGTAAGAGAACCAAAGTTATATTTAATACTTAGGGTAATATTGTAAATTAAATAATTAATGCTTACTTGAAATTCTAAAACGTAGGACAAAAAAACTTCTCTAAAACGTCTTATATTAAAGAAGGGACGGAGTACTAAATAAAATTTCTTAATCAATATTGATCCCTAGGAAACTTTCTTTACTTAAAGTTACGCTTATCACCTTTTGAACAAACTCACTTTGCTTGATCATGCACATATAGTTATTTATATGATGTCTGCTTTCATTTGTAAAGGATTACTATCAAATGGGTGTTTGGTAAATGATAAACATGGCCTTAATCTTGGTAAAAAGCACATTAACTTGACTTGTAAGCTTACATAATTTACCAAATGTCTTTGTCAATAAGTGCCCTGAAAGTGGCTGCAACATTTAATTTGGATGGGCACCAAACAAGCCATAAAAACCCCACATAGGATTCTAATCTATCACACTCCCATGTGTTTGTCCTTTTATTACCAAAGAAGCATTACGAGGAACTTGGGGTTGCCAATGGAGAGAACTTCAGGTATAGGTGGGACATGTGAAGTGGGACATAGGTAGACTAAAGATGGTACGACAGAGCCATAAAGAAAAAAATTGTGGTAGTACTTTGAGATTTAGAGTCTACTAAGGGATAAGGTAATTTGGAGGAATGGTTAACATAAAGTTAATTTTGATCAATTCACCAATACAATGTAGAAATGTAGGCGGGAGGTAATCTCTTTGTGCATGTTAATTAACTTAACTTCATGGTAGTCGGATCCTTAATTTAGAGATTTGTGATGGGCATTTCTTAATGAAAATTTTGTGAAGTAGTATTAGCATCTTAGCAGGAAAAGGTTATGCTTTTGTTTGTGTTTTGGCATGCTACTTGGAACACTATTTGAGACCTTAAATTTGGAACTCCTAGCACTAATCTTTATTATAAAACTAGTAGAACATAATACGTTTGCTCAAGGAATTTAGCATTTACAATATTTTTATCTTATTTGGACTTCCAAACGAGCATAATTTTCAAATGCGCTGAATAATCAAACAGACATATTATTGGTTCATGTGTGTCCAGGTGTTGTTAATATCTCTTCATGTAGTGTACATAAATTTGTTACCAAACTTGATAAACCATTCCCATGGAGAGAGAGAAAATAGGAAGTTGATGAAAGAAGCACTTGTTAAGGAATTTTGTACATTTATATCATGAAATTGCTAACTTCCTAGGAGAGAGAGAGAGAGAGAGAGAAGGAAGAGGTAAGCATAGGAATTTGATGAAAGCAGAAGCGATTAGTATGAAGTTTATTTTAGGGTAAGTTGATCAATTAACCAATAGAATACTAACACGCAAGCGAGGTTGTATGTATATCAATATTCTATTCACCAATTGATCAACTTACCAAAAAAATAACTTCATGCTAACCGGATAGAAAGCATATCTCAAGGGACTCTGTTCTTATGAGTTATGTAATCAAACTTTATCGAGTTTATTCTGTACCTATGGACAGCTAAAGAAGGCAAAACAAAATTTTCCTTCTTCATGCCAGGCTACTGCCAGCCATGTCCCAAAATTTTCTTTTCCTTATAAATTTAGCAAAACAAATCAATCTCAATCCAACAAATAATATAAACAAAGACCCATAAATGAAAAAAATTAGCCAAAAATTTTCCAAATAAAAATGAAAAAGTTTCCCAAAAAATAAACACACATCTTGCGAAAAGATTCAATTTCTTCTCATTAAGCAAACACTGAACTAAAAGTACACTACATATTTCATAACTATCATATATTTATACATCCTCAAACTCTAATCTAAAACAAAGCTACTAACTGACCAAATATATGATATAACTAACCAAAAAAAACAGAACAATAAATAAAAATATGGGGTATGGCATATTAACCCCCCCACCCCACCCCACCCCACCCCCCAAAAAAAAAAACCCCTAATTTGAACTCAATTTGCCCTCTCAACATGGCGAATAAATACTGATTCCAAGTCCGGAGGAGTAAAGAACTCCCTAACTCCATTAAAGTGGCACGAAGCCGTTGGCGGTCGCTTCCTCGGAGCCGGCGGGCAGTGTAATCTCTCCGGTATCCTTGCTTCTTTCGCCGTCGGAGTTGTTGACCGCTTATCATCATCATCTTCATACTCCTCTCTTGGCTTTGTAGATATGGACCTCAATGGAGTCCGAACCGCAATTCCTGCAATTACCCATTTTTTACCATCTGATTCTAGGCCTCCTTCGTCAATTTTATGTTTCTTTGACAATCCCATGTGAGATAATCGGGCCAAAATCCAATCTTTTGATGGGAACCCAAGTAAGAAAACACTGATCTCTGTGTGAATTTGGAAAAGAAGAGAAAACAGAGGAATAATAAAGGGAATTGAAAGATGAGTTTTGAGTTGAAGAGAGAAAAAATAAAAACTAGGAATCAAGAGAATTTGTAGAGATGAGAATAAACCAAAAGGGTTTTTGGGAGGAGACTTTTGAAGCTATTTTCTTATAACTCTAGGGAGGAAAGAAAATCGGAAAGAGAGAAAATGGGGATGAAGACTTTGAATGAAGAAAAAAGTATGGCGGCAAAAGGAAAGTTTGTTATTTGGATAGAGAGAATAGAGAGAGATTATATTTGGGTAGGAGAGTGGAAGGGACCAAGGAAATTTGTGACCTTACTATATGAGTATATAGTAAAGGCCAAATTGACCAATTATATGAACACGGACAATTTTAGACAGAGGGATTGTGCTGCCCGTGGAATGTCGGGCAGCTGAAAACGAGTGAAATTGAGATTTTGGCGCCAAGTTTTTGGTTCTTGGTTGCCAACGGCTCTCTTTCCCGCCTTCAATCGGGATTTCCAGCTGTACCCCCACTTAATTTTGATATTTGCAAACTAAACACCGCTATGTAAGATATTCTTACTACGTCGTTTTAGCCTCCTCAAACAGCTGTCTCGATTCTCTCGCTAGCTTTTCTGGGTCGGGCCAGTTTGGAAAAACTGTATTTAGGGGGCCTGCAGTAGTTATCCCAAGCAAAGACTGGTAGAAATTTATCGATCCCTTTTATGGCCTGTTTTAGCATGGTTACGAAGTGAATGAGTATTTTAATTAAATGTTTAAAAATTATTTAATCTATCAATTATTCAATTCTAATAGACAAACTTTTAAAATAAAAAAAATTGATCAAAATTGTGTAATGTAATTTCTCATTCTAACAAACATAAGAATAGGAATGTTCATTCCATTCCATTCTCATTCTGAATTTTTCATTCCAATGTTGTAACCAAATAAGTTATTATTATTTTTTCCTTTTACAATATTTTTTTCTAAACATTTAGAATTGATTTAAATTACATAAAAACTCCTCTCATATAAATGTGAGACTAACTAAAAATTATATAAAAGTGATCTTGCTGAAAATCAAATTTTCTTATACAAATATCAAATATGATAAGAGAAGAAAACGGGCTCGACGACAAAAAAATACTTCTTATTTTTTAATATATAAGATTATTGATGTTTTAAAATTCAATTTAAAGAAACTTTAAACACAAAATTGATTAGACTTGGCAAATGGGCCCAAGGCTCTTGAAAATTTGGTCCTGGCCAATGACCTAATAAAAATCGAGATTTAAAAGAATTTTTCAAATTTCACCAAAATCCGAACCTTTTATTCAATTTTCTACCTGACCATGAACTTCTTCTTTTTTTTTTTAAATAAAATAATATTACTTGTAGGCCATGGAGACTTGAACAGAAACATGTAAGTAAATAAATAATAGTTCAAACCAACTAAACTACAACAACTATTTGTTTTAATGCAATCTTCAATAATTTTAACTATAATTGAAAACTATAATTAAAATATGTAGTTAATGTAAATAATTAATTAATAATACTAATTTATAATACTATTAAAATTTTAATTGATTGAGATATGTAGTTAATAATTTCAAAGTATAAAACTATTAAACTAACCATTATTAGTTTAAGTTAGATAATATAATTATAAAATTTAAAATTATCTATATATTAGTATTAATTACAAGATTTATTATTTTAAAAGTTAAATAAATTATATTAATTTTAAAGAATCATATTTGATTATGCAATCCCTTACTTATTGAGTATTTATTATGCAATCCTCTTACTTATTGAGTTATTGTAGTACATTTGGAAAGTAAATCAATCATTATCCCTTAATTATGCATTCACTTACTTATTTGGAAAGTAAATCAATCATTATCCCAAATCATGCCTTTTAGAATAATATCTAAAATTATAATACTATTAAAATTTTAATTGATTGAGATATGTAGTTAATTTAAGTAATTAAAATTATTGTTTATTATAAATTATTTTATTATTTTTAATATTTATTATTATTACTATTTTTTATGTATCAAGATTTAAAAAAAAAAAAAAAAAAAAAAGTCCATGCTAGTAAGACCCCAACTTATTATTAATGAAATTTAATTTTCTCTATTTATTATTTTGAAATAGTAAGGGTTGATTTGATTAATGTGGGGTAAAATACGCAAATATTTTAAAATAAGCAAGTGGTTATAAAATATTCATTGTTGTCGGGAAATATTAGTTTGGTCGTGGAATATTAAATCGTCGGAAATATTAAATGACCAAGCAACCCATGTGTGGGCCCCATAACTGAAAAACGATTGGACGAAGAAAACGACAAATATAAGTGGTTTAAAAATAACTACAGCGTAGTTGTTACTCAAGTAATCTTCGTTAAAATACTAAATTGGTTAAAACACAAGTAGTACACCAGTATTGCACAATTATTGATTCTTACGTAAGAAGGCACTACTTAATAATGGTTACGTAATTATCGTTCAAAGATTTTATTGATTTAATAATTATTGCGTTGATATTTTATATTATTTGTTGTTTTAATAATGTCATTACAAATTATTTTTTATTATCGATGCAATAATTCATATTATCGAATAATATTATTAGATAACATTATTGGCAATGTTCAGAAAGTTACGTCAAGGAGAGGTTTGGTCACCTAATTGCTTGCTTGTAGATGAGGAGAAATTCTTATTGGAAGCCCCTCTTTCACCAGGAACCGCCCGGTTCATTAATATTGTGATTCTGTAATATTATTTGTGAATAATTAATTATTGATTCATATGATGAGAAAAATATTGATTTTATGTGGATATAGATTGAAAAATTTTAATGTGACAATTGTTGAAAATTGAAATTTTATCTTTTTCTGATAAGATAATTCATTTAAATGTATGATTATATTTTAAATATATAACAATGGTGATATTTTTACAACGAATGTGGGATATATAAGTGTTGGGTCATGATATTTTATCTCTTTGGGCCGGGTGTATTGGGCTTATTCTCTTAATTATTCTATTGGGCCTTTATTATTTGAACTATGAAAGTCATTAAGCCCAGTCATCATATTATTTTCATTTCAAACTATAAGGCCAAGATTGGTCGATTGGATCAATCCTTTAGACATTTTAATATCTACATCTTTGACTTGTAATGATGAAAAAGCATGTCGGTTGACTAAATAACCTGCCATGCATTAATGTGGATGGGATCATAATCGGTCGGCGGTAATAGTGATGACTAAAAGCGGTGGATAAACTACATGCAATCGGCGGGACCCATCGTAAAAGGGGTGTGTCGTCGGTAGTAGTGGGTGGCGGTAATTGACGAAAGAAGGTATAACTTATGAGGAAGTCTTCACCAAGAAGTGCGTTTTCCATACACTTCATCATTCGAGAATCACATATGCTGAGAGAATTATCATTTTTCTTGATCTCTATACATTAAAGCGATATAGCCTCCGTTTTCGATAAACCTTGTGAATTCATATATCGACTCTCACGCTGCGAGCTATCCCCAAGCCGGAACCGCCGTCGAAGCTTGTGGGTTTTATGTGTTTACGTTCTGCGAGATCGGGACGTTTTACGTGATTGGGACGTGACAAAAAGATCTTGGCGTTAACATTGGCGCTAGAAGGAGGCGTTTTCAATCACAATTGTTTAAATTTACTTGAAAGATGATGAGGAGTAGAGATGGTACACGGAAAGGCGGCGATGGTACATTGGTTCATCAACGCCTCGTATTTGATAAAGGATCGCTAGGTCCTTCTAAAAGTGCTCGTGAGAACACGGCCTAACCTGACTTCGGAAGAACTTCGTCCAGAAGATCCGTGGTGGAGTCAAACGGAAGTTAGTTTTCAACGCCGATAAAGGCGTGATCCCCATCGAGGAACGGGTAGAAGGTTACGGCCGACCGGGACTCATCGCAGAAGTGGTCGAGAAAAACAGAGCTACCAAGTTGGCGAGGATGGCGGACGAAAGCGAGATAAGGCTTTGGAGGTTCTGTTAAAACAAAGGAAGATATAAACAGATGCTTGGTGAATGAGTTGAGGGGACGAAGCATCTAGCCATATTCATTCCGGAAGGCGGAGTAGGCATAAGGAGGTACCCGTCGGAAGGGTAAGGCCGGAACATTCTATCGCATGTATACAGGGATCATTCTCGCGTGATAGGAGGAGATCGAGAAGCGAGAACACCTTTGGCCTCGAAGAAGGCAGCAGCGGTCGTGGGATCGATTCATCGCGACGATGAAAGGCGAAAGAAGCGGTCGAAGAAATTGTGCGAAATCCGAAGAGGAGAATACCATCACAACCGTTCTCATCGTGAGGATGAGATTATGCGACCTAGTAAATCAAGAAGTCCGCAAGAGGCGGTAAAGATCGGCGAGGAAAGGTCGATCCATTCCAAGGCCTAACGTCGCCCGGAGAAGGAGATCTCATCACTGACGAAGGTGTTGATTTTTTAGTAAGGGAGTTGAAAGAACTCAAAACAATTGCCGAGGTCCAGCGGAGAAGGATACTTACGGAAAGAAGGCGTCCCTTTTTCCTCCTCCGATATTCTCGAGGAGAAGGCAGATGTTACCAAAAAGTTGCCTCGTATGGAAAGCTATGATGGGTCAGGAGATCCTTATGATCATAGTCAGGCGTTTGACCGACTAATGGATTACTATGACTTTACTGATGCTGCTAAGTGTCACACTTTTGTCACTACTTTGAGAAAAGACGCTTGAGACGGTGGATGGGGACTTTACCATCGATTCTATCTCTCGTGGGGTGAACTTTGTGATAAGTTCCATGCACGTTTTGGAAGCAATAGAAGAAGGGAAAGCTACTGGGCTCTTTTTAAGACAGTCGTGATTTTACCAATGAATCTTTAGGCCGATATGTAAAGAGGTTTAGGGAAGCGGTCGGACGGTGTCCGATCTTAATGATCTTCAATTTGTTGGTTTGTTCGAATGGGCTAGATCTCGGTTAAATCGGAGAAGTTGGTAAAGAAATTGATGTTTCACCATCCGAAAAGCCTAGCGAAGCCTTGATAAAGCAGAGGGCTATATTGTTGTAGAAGAGGCTATGAATAGTTTGAAAAATCCTTCTTTGAGCCAATTAAAGAGGTAGATATTCCCAAGACCGATGTTGATCAAAGAAGAGTGGGAGGTACAACCGAAGGCGGGAAGGTAGTTCGAAGAAGTACGGTAACTCGTGGCGACAAAGCAAAGAATGATCACACTGTTTCTACCGAAGGTTAATAAGGTTTACACCAGATTGAATCTGAAAGATCGATAATTTTGGATCAAATCGAAACCGACCTTTCTTTGAACCACCTCGTGATAATTACCAAAGCGGGACACAGCTGACCCTCGCAAATATTGTGGTTATCATCAAGTGCTGCTGGTCATTACACTAATGAGTGTTGTAATTTAAAGGATTTTGTAGAGAGTAAGATTAAAAGCGCGGCTTGATTCAATATGTGGTCGAGAAGGACCGTCGGTCAATGAAGTTATCAATCGTCTTGTCAAAGCGGTTCAAGTACCGCTTTATTCAAAATGCTCCAACACCACCACCAAGGCAAGTCGTTGATGTAATAAGCTGGTGGAGTCTGTTGGGAAGTTAGTAGGGAAAAGAGGAGGTCTTATCTTGATTGATCATGTCGATATGAGATCTTTACTACGAAGATTCGGGGCCTTTTCGAGAAGCCGTTATATCATTTCACGGATGCGGATTATCCTCACGGAGCCCATCGAACCGCGTGAAGGGGCATTGGTGATCACGGTACAAAGTAGGCTCGATGGACGAAAGCGCGTGATGGTAGATAATGGATCTTGATTGGACATTCTTTATGCCCATGCTTTTGGAGGATGCATCTCGATGGGCACAAAATGGAGGTTGGACGGGAGGCTCCTCTATATGGCTTTTGACGACGACCGGTCAAAGTAGTGAGCCTTTATTGAACTCCCTGTTATCTTGACACGGCCCCTCGGCAGTGGAGATAACACATAAATTTTATGTTGTGCGTGTGGATTTGACTCTGGCGCCATTTTGGGAAGACTACATTGTGACTCTTGTTGTGACTTCCATCCCACATTTCAAAATCAAATTCCCCCACGGTAGCGTGGAGTAGGTGAAGTGATGGGTGATTTAGACTGGCAGCACGTGATGTTATCGAAACTTCTGTTATTTCGTCCGGAATGGGGTTAGTAAGCAGAAAAGAAGGCGATGGCAATTGAGATCGAACCCTTCACCGAGAAGCATTTCGAGAACCCTTGGTAATCCTGGCTGGGGGGGTGAAGAGATTGAGTTGGTCGTCGGAAGCCGGACAAGACGGTGAGGATTGGTTCAGGTCTGCAGAACCTCTTGGACACATCTTATGGAACTCTTGCGATGTTATGTTGATATTTTTGCATAGGAGCCACAAGACATACTGGAGTTAATAGGAAGGTTCTTTGAGCATAATTTGGAGATAGATCCTTGAAGAGGCGATTAAATCGGAAGAAGGCGGATATTTGCTCAGGCGTCGGAAGATCATCGATGAAGAGGTTGCTGAAATGCACGGTTTCTTGACTTCATCTACGAGATTGATTACCACGAGTGGATAGCAAATGTAGTATTGGTGCGAAGCATAATGGAAAGTGGCGAGTTCTGCATCGACTACACAAACCTCAACAAAGCACGTCAGAAGGACTTTTATCCCTCTGTCTCATATCGATCGACTCATCGATGCCACTTGAGGTATGCATTACTAAGTTTTATGGATGCTTTTTGAGTTATCATCAAATATCCATGTGCAAAGAAGACATTCCAAAAATAGCGTTTATTACACAGATTCGGTGTATGCATACAAAAAATGACTTTTGGCCTCATTAATCTTTGGAGCTACCTACCAAAGGATGATGAACTTCATATTCGATAGCAAATTTGTGGGAGGAACATGGAGGTTTATGTAGATGACATGATCGTGAAGAGTATGCAGATTCGAAGCATTTGGACGATCACGGAGAGTGCTTTCAAACTATTCGTTATCGTCAATTAAAGGCTTAACCCGACCAAATGTACTTTTCGGCCTTGGTCTTTGGAAAGTTTCGGGTTATTTGGTCGGTCGAAAGGGCATCGAGGCCAATCCAGAAAAGATCCGGGCCATCCTTGACATGAAGACTCCTCGGTCGTTCAAAGAGGCGTTGTTGTCGGTATTTGGTAGGATGCGGCTTTAAGGAGGTTTCGCCGCGAATCTGCAAGAGAGAGATGTCTTCCTTTCTTTGACACATTAAAGGGAATAGAAGAATGCGAAAGGCGTTCGATGGACTTAGAATGTGAAGGCGCTTTCAAGGTAAAAAGCGTATCATCTTGGCTCCTTTATTGGTAAAGCCTGTCCCAGCAGAGACTTTATATTTGTATCTTGCGGCAAGTTCCTTAGCAGTTGGAGCAGTTTTGGTTCGGGAGATCAGTGGGAAGCAGCATCCGGTCTATTACGTCAGCCCACGTCCTACGAGATCTGTGAAACGGTATCCAAACATTGAGAAATTTGCCTTTGCTTTAATAATTGCGGTGAAAGCTTGGCGTGTATTTTCAAGGTCGACTCACTGTCATCTACACCGGATCGACCATTGAAGAAGGTGATGGGCAAACCGGAGGTCTCGGGCGAGACTAGCGGATGGACTATGGAGTTATCGATTTTTTATCGAGTATCATCCCCGAAGCGCCATCAAAGCCCAAGCCTGGTGACTTTATGGTAGAATGCTCGTTCACCAAAGCAGATCTTGAGTTACAAGGTTGAATCTTCTAATCGGCGAAGGGTGGTTCTTGGCGAGGTCGAAGGCGTGGGCGTTGTATGCGAGATGGATCTCTACGATGACCTATTAGTGGGCGGGAATTATTTTAATAAGCCCGAAGGATTCAAAGTCCAATGATTTATCGATTCGGGTTTAAAGCAACGAACAATGAAGGTGAAATCTGAAGCGGTGTTAGCGGTGTCCGATTAGCAAAGAGTCTCGAAGTCCAGCGATTAATTATCTATAGTGATTCGCGGTTGGTCGTTAAGCAATTTGTCGAGAGATTATGAAGCTCGTGGAACCCGAATGATCAAATATCCGCGTAATTAAGAAACCAACTTCAATTTTTAAGCCGTCACGAGTTTGAGTATAGAGCGCAATGACAATTCTCTCTTAGATGCATTGTCGAAACTAGCCACTACTGATGCGAGATGTCTTTCATGGATCGGTGTATTTGGAAATTTTTATGTTGGTAGAGTGTTGACGCGAAGCGTGTTATGTATCGGCCCGAAACAATGTTGGATGACCCCTACATTGAGTATTTGGCGGATGGCGTCCTTCTTCCGGATCAAATGCTAGCAAAGAAGATCAAGTACAAAAGTACTAATTTTAGTCTTATTAATGCGGGATCTCTGTCGATTGGCATTTTTCCTCACCATTATTGAAATGTTTGGCTCGTCCAAGCCGAGAGTATGCTCTTCGGGAAGTTAATGAAAGGATTTGCGGTGATCGTATAGGTCGCCAAGTCTTTGGCACATAAAAGTACCGACAAGGTTACTATTGGTAGACAATTTTCAAAGAAGCTACTGATACGTCAAGAAATGCGAAAATGCCATTTCGATAGTGGGTCCCATCGATCCCACGGAAGAGTTATACTCGATTCTATCTCCTATACCCTTCACATGCGGGGGTGGATATATTGGGGCCAGATTACCTAAAGCTAAAGGTCGGAGTTAGCTTAAATCATAATTCTTTATTGATTATATGACTAAGTGGGTAGAGGCAAAACCACTTGATCGATATGTGAGCAGGGAGTGCTTAAAGTTTATAAAGGAGTCTGTGGTGTTTCGCCCGGGATCCCTAAGGTATTGATATCGGATGATGGGCGCTTGATTCGAGGTTCAAAATTTGAAGAATTTTGAGCGATTTGGGATTCGACAGAAAGAAGACTTCGTGGCTCATCCACGGTCGAATGGGTGAGTTGAGGTAACCAACGGAATATTTGCTAAGCGGAATCAAGCGTAGATTGGATGAAGCTAGGGGAGATGGCGGAAGAATTCTTTGGCGTCTTTGTGGGCATCATAGAACTACACCAAGGACTACTACGGGGATTCGCCCTTAGATTGGCCTATGGTGCGATGCCTTAGTCGGTCGAAATCGGATCTCAAGTCTTGGGTAAGTCGATTCAAAGAAATCTACAACGATGAAGGATTGAAAGCTAACTTGGACCTATTAGGCGAAGTCGGAGAGAAGCTTTAATCAAATTGGGCGCTTATCAGCGAAGGGTGGCCAAACATTATAACAAAGGCGTCAAACCGTAGATTGAAGTGGGAGACTTACGTTCTTAGAGAAGCCAAAACCTTCACACCTCAAAAACACGGAAAGCTAATCTTAGAATTGGGAAGGGCCATATGAAGTAATCAAGTACCAAAGCCAGTACTTATCGATTAAAGGCACTTGATGGTTCGAGATCAAGAATACTTGGCATCTTTGGCGGGAGCTTCTGAATATTTTCAATGAAGATTAAGTCGGTTTATCGGAATGCATACCACAATTGTTTGATATTAATAAAGATCACTTTTTCCACAAATGGTCCTTTGGTCTATTTGTCAGATGGTCACTATGGTGTAAGGAGGTATGGTAGGACTCATTGTGGCCATTCGATGGTAGCCCCAGTCCTTTTGGTCTATATTGATCTTATTATCGGGTGGTAAGTCGATGGTCGGCAGTCTATTTGTCCAGATGGTCACTATGGTGTAAGGAGGTATGGTAGGACTCATTGGCCATTCGATGGTAGCCCCAGTGTCCTTTTGGTCCTATATTGATCTTATCTGGGTGGTAAGTCGATGGTCACTTTGGGTCTATTGTCAGATGGTCACTATGGTGTAAGGAGGTATGGTAGGACTCATTTGGTGGCCATTCGATGGTAGCCCAGGTTCTTTTAGTCTATATTGATCTTATCTAGGTGGTAAGTCGATGGTCATCGGTCTCTGTTGTCCAGATGGTCACTATGGTGTAAGGAGGTATGGTAGGACTCATTTGGCCATTCGATGGTAGCCAGTCCTTTTGGTCTATATTGATCTTATCTGGGTGGTAAGTCGATGGTCATTTGATCTATTTGTCCAGATGGTCACTATGGTGTAAGGAGGTATGGTAGGACTCATTTGGCCATTCGATGGTAGCCCAGTCCTTTTGGTCTATATTGATCTTATCGGTGGTAAGTCGATGGTCATTTATTAATCCTTATATCTTGGTTCTTATCTATTTGTCGTCCAAATTTACGTCGCGATATGGTGATCTCACTCTTGATGCATCAGGTAAGTATAAGTTATTTATTTTGTTTAAGTGTTGAGTTCAGTTTATTTAGTTCACTTAAGTTGAATCTGTCAAGTAAAATTCAATTCACTTTCATTGCATAATTGATGATATATGCCGTATTTAATTCATTAGTTATGTTTTTATTGATACTAAATTATTGTGAAACCGTCGGAACGAAGTCATAATCAAGACAATTAAAGATTTTTCAATAAACATAAAATACTCATTTTATTTTAAGTCGATTATAAATTAATTACATGAATGTGAAAAGTTTAAAGTAATTAAATATTTACATAAAACCAAAAACATGATATATATTGAGCCACCGCCTTCATCATCGAATTGAAGCGTCTTAGGAGTCCAATTTGGAAGCGATAGATAGCTTTTCTTTTCCTCGTTCAAGCGGTCCTCATATCCCTCCGAATAAACCTTGGTGATCTCAACATTAAGTTCATAGAGAATCCTATACTCTGCTGAATCGCTTGGAGCTCTTGATCGAGCAGGGCCTCGTCCCTCGAGGTCCTTTATTTTATGGCGAGGCTTGTGGACAACTTGACCTTATGCCGCCCGGGCTTCATCTTGAATCCTCGTCTCGACTTCACCAAGTTGTAGGACTAAGCTCCGATTGGGTGAAGAAAACTCCTCATTTTTCGCCTTGAGAGTAAGTTCTCTTGAACAAACCAAAGATTCGAGTTGGTTAGAGTTTGTTGGGCGGTAAGCGGACCTTGATGACCCATCCCTATGGCCCTTAATTAGATCATGAGATGTCTTCAAATCCATCTTGCTTAGATCGATTCTATCGAAGGCCAGTTGATGGTATGAAAAGCATCTTCACGACTAGCTCTTTCTCGGTCAAGGTCGATTTCAAACATATTTATCTCTTGTCGCATGAAATCTTCCTCGGCCTCTCCATTTATGTGTCTCGGGACGCGATGATCGTCAAGAAAACGACATTAACTGCACATTTTCAAAATATTCAAGTGAAGCGTCTAAAATGATCAAAGGAAAATAGAGATGTAGAGGAAGAAGTGATTGTTATTTACCTTGGCCAAATAACTCATTCCTTCGTCGAGAAGATTTCCGTCAAGTATGATCACTTTGAGCAAGGTGGTGCGTCGGTGTCTTGAACGAAAGCTCAAGAAAAGGTCGAAAAGGAAAGTTGGCATTGAACACGGGCCATGGGTCGGAGATCCCATGACCTCGGCATGATAACTTTGACTGAAGGATCGGGTAGTTCGGGAGAGGGTCTCGACCTTTCGGGGAGAGAGAGAATGGGTACATTCGGTGAGGTATAGGTGCTGCATGAATAGTTTCGATTCTGGAGATTTGTTTGGAGTGGGTTCTTTGGGTGTTGAAACAGAGGCTGAACTTGGATGGCTATCAGGGGTACGTTTCCTCTTCCTGGATAACGTCGGAATTCCTTCGTCCTGGTCACCGTCCTCTTCTATCTGTATTTCTACAGGGGGCATGAAGAAAAAAGTATGGCGGCAAAAGGAAAGTTTGTTATTTGGATAGAGAGAATAGAGAGAGATTATATTTGGGTAGGAGAGTGGAAGGGACCAAGGAAATTTGTGACCTTACTATATGAGTATATAGTAAAGGCCAAATTGACCAATTATATGAACACGGACAATTTTAGACAGAGGGATTGTGCTGCCCGTGGAATGTCGGGCAGCTGAAAACGAGTGAAATTGAGATTTTGGCGCCAAGTTTTTGGTTCTTGGTTGCCAACGGCTCTCTTTCCCGCCTTCAATCGGGATTTCCAGCTGTACCCCCACTTAATTTTGATATTTGCAAACTAAACACCGCTATGTAAGATATTCTTACTACGTCGTTTTAGCCTCCTCAAACAGCTGTCTCGATTCTCTCGCTAGCTTTTCTGGGTCGGGCCAGTTTGGAAAAACTGTATTTAGGGGGCCTGCAGTAGTTATCCCAAGCAAAGACTGGTAGAAATTTATCGATCCCTTTTATGGCCTGTTTTAGCATGGTTACGAAGTGAATGAGTATTTTAATTAAATGTTTAAAAAATTATTTAATCTATCAATTATTCAATTCTAATAGACAAACTTTAAAATAAAAAAAAAATTGATCAAAATTGTGTAATGTAATTTCTCATTCTAACAAACATAAGAATAGGAATGTTCATTCCATTCCATTCTCATTCTGAATTTTTCATTCCAATGTTGTAACCAAATAAGTTATTATTATTTTTTCCTTTTACAATATTTTTTTCTAAACATTTAGAATTGATTTAAATTACATAAAAACTCCTCTCATATAAATGTGAGACTAACTAAAAATTATATAAAAGTGATCTTGCTGAAAAATCAAATTTTCTTATACAAATATCAAATATGATAAGAGAAGAAAAACGGGCTCGACAAAAAAAAATACTTCTTATTTTTTAATATATAAGATTATTGATGTTTTAAAATTCAATTTAAAGAAACTTTAAACACAAAATTGATTAGACTTGGCAAATGGGCCCCAGAGGCATGAAAGGTGGTCAAATCGAATGAACCAAAAATCGAGATTTTAGTAGTATTTTTTCAAATTTCACCAAAATCCGAAACCTTTTTTGGTAAAATTTCTACTGGGTGGCCCATGAACTTCTTTTTTTTTTTAAATAAAATAATATTACTTGTAGGTTGTGAGACTTGAACACAAGACTTGTAAGTAAATAAATAATAGTTCAAACCAACTAAACTACAACAACTATTTGTTTTTAATGCAATCTTCAATAATTTTAACTATAATTGAAAACTATAATTAAGATATGTAGTTAATGTAAATAATTAATTAATAATACTAATTTATAATACTATTAAAATTTTAATTGATTGAGATATGTAGTTAATAATTTCAAAGTATAAAACTATTAAACTAACCATTATTAGTTTAAGTTAGATAATATAATTATAAAAATTTAAAATTATCTATATATTAGTATTAATTACTGAGTATTTATTATTTTTAAAAGTTAAATAAATTATATTAATTTTAAAGAATCATATTTGATTATGCAATCCCCTTACTTATTGAGTATTTATTATGCAATCCTCTTACTTATTGAGTTATTGTAGTACATTTGGAAAGTAAATCAATCATTATCCCTTAATTATGCATTCCCCTACTTATTTGGAAAGTAAATCAATCATTATCCCAAATCATGCCTTTAGAATAATATCTAAAATTATAATACTATTAAAATTTTAATTGATTGAGATATGTAGTTAATTTAAGTAATTAAAATTATTGTTTATTATAAATTATTTTATTATTTTAATATTTATTATTATTACTATTTTTTATGTATCAAGATTTAAAAAAAAAAAAAAAAAAGTCCATGGTGTAAGACCCCAACTTATTATTAATGAAATTTAATTTTCTCTATTTATTATTTTGAAATAGTAAGGGTTGATTTGATTAATGTGGGGTAAAATACGCAAATATTTCAAAATAAAGTGGTTATAAAATATTCATTGTTGTTAGGGAAATATTCGTTTGGTCGTGGAATATTAAATCTTGTCGGAAATATTAAATGCGACGGTAGCGAAACCATGTATGTGGGCCCCATAACGGAAAAGCGATTGGATGAAGAAAGCGACAAATATAAGTGGTTTAAAATAACTTGGCGTAGTTATTCTTCATAATCTTGTTAAAATACTAAATTGGTTAAAACACGGTAGCAGATGCAGTATTGCATCAATTATTGATTCTTACGTAAGAAGGCACTACTTAATAATGGTTACGATAATTCTTTATTCAAAGTATTTTATTGATTTAATAATTATTGCGTTGATATTTTATATTCTTTGTTGTTTTAATAATTGTCATTACACAAGTATTTTTTTATTATCGATGCGATAATTCATATTATCTGAATAATATTATTAGATAACATTATTGGCAATGTCTAGAAAGTTACATCTAAGGAGAGGTTTGGTCACCTAATTGCGGCATGAGAAGGAGAAATTCTTATTGGAAAGCCCCCTTTTCAGAGGCTGAACAGTTGTCAATATTGTGATTACTGTAATATTATTTGTGAATAATTAATTATTGATTCATATGATGATATAGATGGAGAAAAATATTGATTTTGAAATTTTATCTTTTGGATATAAGATGGATTTAAAAAATTTTAAATATATGACAATTGATATTTTTTACAACGAATGTGGGATATAAAATTGAAATTTTATCTCTTTTTACGAGGGTGTAAGATAATTCTTTATTATTTAAATGAAAGTCATTAATGATTAAGGCCAAAAGATTGGTCGATTGGATTTTAAATATATAAATAAACAATGTGATAGTAGTGGGTGTACGCAGTATTTGAAGCGAAAAGAAGGTATAACTTAAGGAAGTCTTACTAAGATATACACTTCATCATTGAATCACATTTTTCTCTTGATCTCTATACAAAAGCGATATAGCCTCCGTTTTCGATAAACCTTGTGAATTATATCTTGGGATATATCCCAAGCCGGGCACCGTAGTCGAGCTTGTGGTGTTTATTGTGTTTACGTTGCGAGGAAGTGATTGGGACGTGATGAAAAGATCTTGGCGTTAACAATAAGAAGAGTATTTTTGTTGCAATAAATGTTTAAAACATGTTAAACATAACCGATTGGACCCTATTTATTAGTGAAATTTGATTATAGCATGTAAAATCGCCTGTTTGTGGATTTTGGTCAATTTTTGTTTGGAATTTGGAAAAACTTTCTTACGTAAAGTTGTAGAGAATTGAATTTCCTATAAAAAGTCACGAGATTGAATTTTACGATAAAAGTGCTATTTATTATGAATTATTGAAGTTCAAACTCAAAATAATTGATTTTGGAAGTTTTAATTATTATTTTAAAGAAAAACATTTTTTGCATTTAAGTGGGCTAACATGTGATATTAATTCTTTGAAATCGATCTTCAAAGATGGGCTAAGAAAATTTATAATATATATTAATATTTTATTAAATTTTACGCTTTGATGTTCTAAGCATTTTTCTATAAATAGGGTCTTAGGTTAGAATTGAAAATCACACCGTAGAAGCGAAAATTTCTCTCTATATTATCGAGCGTATTCTTGTGAGTATTTTGAGTATATTTTGAGTATTGTTAGGCGGTCTGAAGTTCCTTGACTATATATCCGGTATTCCAAATTTAGAAGTACTAATCTTTCGAGGTAAAGGGATATTATTTTTTTCAGTAATGATATTATTTCTTCAATATCATTATGTTGAAATATTGATCTGAAGTTTTTATCAAATTTGGAACTTTTGGTGTCTGAGTTCTTATTCACGTATCGACCATTATTCATTATACGACATTATTTGCGACATTATTCATGAAAAATAAAAATTTTCTTTTTCATCCAAAATATCTAATACGGATACTATCTTTGATTGTATCCATGTTTTGATCATTCTTGAATTTTACACCTTTGTGATTATTTTTGAGGTATTTTTGGACATGGATAAAACAAATCACGAATCCTTAATCCTTGTCATTTTGTTTCCTTTGGATTCGTTTTCTTTAAAAATATTTTTCATCATCCTCGGTCTTAAATGATGATATTATTGAATATCTTTGGCTGTAGTGCGAAGATGAATGATTTCTGAAGAATATCTTTGGCACAGTAGTCAAAAAGATGAATATTTGATTCAAATATATATTGATTGATGTTCTGAGGGATAAAAGATAGGCGATGAACTTTTAAATTCATACATAGAAGATAGTAATTTGCATTCTCTACTTAACTCTTCTAATGAATTATTATTTCCATTGCGAATATTGATTTAAAATTTGTTG
The DNA here is from genome assembly GCA_020205615.1 of Panax quinquefolius. Lineage (NCBI taxonomy): Eukaryota > Viridiplantae > Streptophyta > Magnoliopsida > Apiales > Araliaceae > Panax > Panax quinquefolius. The sequence goes on along the minus strand of CM035169.1, from coordinate 24,447,569 downwards.
TCTATTGTATTCTATTAGATTTTTCCTGTTGAAGACTAACGATAATTTGTTGTATATTATCTTAGTCATAATATTCTTTCTTGGGCTAGTTGATTTCACCCTTTTCTTTTTTGTTCCATTTTTTTCTTCTCGGGAGGTGAGAATATAAGCGAAAGTGCAGTCGGGGTATGGAATGAAGGTTCAGAGAGAGTTGTTTAGTAGTCCTCACCATTTTTGTAAAATAATGTATCAATAAATGTGATGAGGATTTATTTGAGTATAAATATTATGCAGAAGATAATATTTGTATTCAAACTCATAGTTTCTTGTTGTAATAATAAAGTTGTAGTTGTTTACATCTGGTGTATTGACAACTCGAGAATGGGTGATGTATACCTATTTTGGGGCGTCCTTTCGAGGGCTGTCATCCTACTTTAACGACGCCACTTGCCTAACAAATTAGCTTAGTGAAAATCCTAAGCCTTTTCTATACTGGCCTGCTTGGTTGCAGTGTCTATTTCACCACCAAAATCAGGGACCTTTTTTACTACTAGCCTTGGTTGCGGTCTAAAATTGATATATATATATATATATATATATATATTTATTTAATTTTAGTCAATACGATGAATATATTAAGCTATGTAGAAGGTAATAATTATTCTAAGATTTATTGATTTAGTTATACTTTTAAATAAATAATATCAATTTTTTGAGTTTAAAATATCTCAAATTAACTTTTTAAAAAATAATAATCACGACCTTGTAATTTAAAATTGTGGGAGTATAATCAAGACTAACGTTGAGCATCCATAATTTTACAAAAAAAAAAAATGTATAAAAATGTTTTGCATTAACAAAAAGTCTGTTAACCAATTTTTGTTCAGAATTCCTACAAACAATAAAAGAAATACATTTTTTTTCTGTTTAAAATTTTAAATATATATTTTATTTTTAATTTATTATAAATTAGAGAAATAAAAGGAAAATTTTATGATGTCATATTTATATTGTAGGTAGATTAGTACTAACATGCCACCTCTACATTTTCAGCAAATATAGTAGTACTATTTTTTTTGTCTTTTCTTAAAATTCGGATCGGATTAAAATTTATATTTTTTTTGTATTTTTCGTAGAATAAACATCGTCGTCTAAAATTACGTGTCAATTTAACAATTTTACTAGTAAAAATAAATTTCATGCTAACCACTTCCTTAAAATCCTCGTCTAAAATTCTGTGTCAATAAAAAAAGCACTTACAATGAAATGTGTGATTGATCTCCGAACCTTCGAATATCGAAAAACATGTTTGATTTCACATTTTAGCACGTAAGACAAGAAAGTAAAAGGTTTGGCATAAAAATTAGATACATTATTAATGTATTTAAATTTTATTTATTTGTATTTTTATTCTCAATGGACAGCAGGGCATTACATAGAGTTTCATGTACAGAGAGTTTTTAATTTATTAGATGATAACGAATTTTGATGACACGCGTTAAGTGTGCAATTACCGTAAAGATAAAATATGAGTTTTTATTAAAGTTAAATAAAAAAATTGAAAAGAGAAATTTGTAATAAAATCAAATGTTTAAGGCTAAATAGGAAAAAATATTTATGACAAATCTTCTTCTCAACATGTGGTACCTTCAAGTCACTAAATAAAAGTATAACATTAGAATTCTCAGATAAATATTAAATATTTTAATAATTATTTATGACACAATCAGATCAGACACGTGATTATGTAAATTTCTTACCCTTAACATTGATACATCTCCAACACAAGGAAATAAGTTTCCACTTGTTTAACTAGTTAGTGGGACTGCAGCAGAGCACGATGTATGATTAATTAAGAATAATTAAAGAGTCATCGAAATTAGAGAGAGACCCTACCTTTACACTTGCACTATCGATAAAATTAAGAGAAAAGTTTAGTAATGAAAAACATATATGTTTATACAGGAAACTTATTTTCATTTTCGAAGAAGCTTATTTATTGTAGGAAAATATTATGAGACATCACATTAAATATTTAATTACATTAAATTTTTAAGACAAAAAATTTTGAAACACTTGTGTTACGTTTGAATTGAATGAATGGAATGGAGTGTGGAATGATTCATTTCGTTCTAATTGGAATGAGTTATTCCATATGTTCACTCTTCCCGAGGAATCAAACACAATTTTTTGTGGAATCAATCCAAACGTAGATCGTAGGCATTCTCAAAGCAGTTTCATTACTCTCAAATTCAAACTTTGAAGAATATATCAACAAACGGTTTCTCTAATAAACTCAAGAGATTTTACTTTCTATTTTAATATCTATATAAGATTTTACTCCCCAAAGTGAAGGAGTCAAAAGACAGTTCTCTATATATGCAAAATGACTTTTCACACACTCATTTAAGTAGACAACTCGTCAATCATACAAATTTTGAGGCACATGACTTTTTTAGTACTTTATTTTCAAATTATAAATTTAATATTGACTTATTTTTTTAAAATTAATTTTAAACGTATTCAAATTTAAAATTGATATAAATTTTTTAATTTATGTCCATATAATTATAAATATTATAAAAGTACTATTAATTATAAAATTTATTATTTTCAAAATTTAAATTAAATGAATAAATAAATCAACTAAAATCAAATAAATTAACATAAATTTAAATTTTAATATTCTATCGTTTAACCTCAAAAAAAGAGTTAAATTGTATATATAATTTTGGATTGGAGATAGTATATAACTACAAGATAAATCTATAACAAGACAAGTACCGAGTCATTTTATTTGGTCATGCGACAACTTTTGTTGATTTTCATGTCTTCTAATTGGTCATAAATTTTGATATTATCAAAAGTTTAACTCATAAGCTCAATGTACCATTTTTGTAAAGATACAATGAACTATTTGTCAATTGAAATGAAAAATTAAAAAAAAAAAATTGAGTTATCAATCACCAAATTTGTACTACTAAATTGACTTAAAATCAATTAAAATGTTATATAAAATTTATTTGATTAATCATTTTTAAATTGTTATTAAGCTTGTTTGAATCTATTATGTTTTTTTATATAAAAGTGAAGCGACAACAACTAACCGACATTAAACAACTACGTTACCTTCAAAATTTATAAACGCAAGAGATGATAAGAATCTTCACATTTTATTAATGGAGATATAGAATAAAATAAAATCCATGATAATTAATTGATTATAAAAGAAGTAACAAGGGATTGGAAGCCAAGGAAACAAGAAACAGCTCCGCACTGCACTAGTAAAATTATAAAAAACAGTACCATATAGTATGTTTTAATTTGAAGGAATAAAGACTTCAGTTCAGACTACTTGGGGTTATTAATTTGTGGTAAAATTAATACTCTTTATAGCATAGATAAAAAAGATATTTGCCAGATATATATGTATATATGTATGAAAGCATAAGTACAACTTTTCAAATCTGTTTGAAAGCATCAGATAATCATTTAATTACATTGATATAGTCACCAACTCATATTCAAACTAAGAAGTTATTTGTCCCAATATTATTGTAAAATCATTATTATCTTCAAAGTTGCTACACAATTGTTTGTCTTCCTAATTCAAATAAAATCTCTTCCAGCAATCTATATATGTATGCCGGTGGAGTATTTACATAATTAAGCACAGACAACAAAATATTCCATTAGTTCGTTCTCAAGTTGATACCTTGAAATAGCCAAAAAAATATTCCTCTTGTTCATCATATTTACCACCGCGGCAGCATTTCCATATACTGGGGCCAAAACGCAAAGGAAGGAACCCTAGCCGATGCATGTTCCACCCGAAGGTTTGCTTATGTTAACATAGCATTCCTTGCTGTATTTGGGAATAACCAAGTACCAGCATTGAACTTAGATAACCATTGTGACCCATCCACCAATGGGTGCACCGGTTTAGCTGACGATATCCGGTCGTGCCAAAGCAAAGGTGTGAAGGTGTTGCTGTCTATTGGAGGTGGTGATGGCTTCTACTTCCTTTCTTCATCACGAGACACGCAGAATGTGGCTCAATACCTTTGAGACAACTATTTGGGTGGCACATCCCACTCTAGGCCATTTGGTGATGCTGTTTTAGATGGCATTGACTTTGATATTGAAGGCGGAAGCCTAGACCATTGGGATGAACTTGCTAGGTAATTCACATTTGCATCCTAATTGACATGCTTATAACTCAATATTATGCTTTTGAATGAGAAATGGTATTTCAAGCGTTGCAATTACCATTCAAAAAGCAATGTACATTTTTTTTTAATACAAATGGTACAACCATGTGTTGTAACTTTAAGCTAGATAGTATCTAGTTGGTTCGTGGCAATTTCCAGACCACTCACACTAGTTAACCCAATAGCATCCAAAGCTACCCGGAACAACCCGACCACTCACAACAGTGGGGTTCACTTGTTGCGAGTGTCCTAGGCACTGTAGCACTCCTCAATTAGCGCAATGGAAATATCATCACCATGAATGCCCATTTTAAACATAAACAATACACTTAATGAGTACAATATTTTATTTGTGTGCCTTCTAATTTGGCACTTTTTTTAAATACATTTATAGCATGATTCAATACCCATCGCCCAATTAATTTCTCTAATACATGTTTGCCACAGGTATCTGAAGGGCTTTAGCTTGGCCAAGAAGGTTTACCTGACAGCAGCACCACAGTGTCCCTTCCCAGACGCGTACATGGGCAAGGCTCTGTCAACTGGACTCTTCGACTACGTGTGGATGCAATTCTACAACAATTACTGCCAATACAATGGTGATCCTTCTGCATTGAAAGCAACTTGGAATCAATGGACCACTAATATTACTGCTACAAATTTTTTTCTTGGCCTTCCAGCTGCACCTAGTGGAGCAACTAGTGGATTTGTCCCTGCAGATGTTCTAATATCAAAGATCCTGCCTTTGATTAAGAGTACCAAGAATAATGGAGGTGTAATGCTATGGTCCAAATACTATGACGATCTCACTGGCTACAGTTCTTCCATTAAGAGTCATGTTTGAGGTTTACAATTGTCTAATCTGCTTGCTTAAGCAAGCTAAATAAAACTATTTTTATTCAAGCGTGTTTTATGTTTCGTCATGGTTGGTGTATTGGTCAAGTGCTTACTAGTCAAATGCTTGGCCACAGACCCAATATTTACGGGAGACTTGTGCATTGGGGGACAAGCATGTTTGATGTTTCCATTGCTTGGTTCTGAACTTCTGATCGGGTATCTTTATATGTTTACCTGAAGCGTGGTTTTGTTAGTACAAATGAAATGTTTGAGCATCCGCAATTATAAGTTAAATAACACAATTTAAATGGGATAAGCTAGGGTATCTTTATATAAGTTCATATAGTTAAGAATTCTCTTAGAATCTAAATGTAATAACCCAAGTTTTATATAAATTTTTTAGTTGAATCAATAAGTTGATTGTTTTATAAATAATTTAGTACAAATGAAATGCTTGAGCATCCAATAATAAATTATAATATTGATATTTGTGCAATTATAAGTTAAATAACAAAGAAATTTTTTGATACTAATGCTAAAATATAGAGTTTATTAGTGGTCTTGATCTTGGTCATCATGTAAGAGAACATTGTCCCGAATCACAATCCTATTTTTGGATTAAATTCTATCAATGTTTAAGTGTTAACATGAGTTGACTAGTGTTGCATAATTTTGGTTAATGCTAGTATCTGGTAACTCTGCTTCTGATAGTCTAGTCTGGTGCTTATGCATGCTAATAAAATTGTTTGTATTCAGGTGTTTTCTTATTCCTGTAATTTCAGCTTTTTATGTGAACCACATAAAATTTATGCTAGCTCATGTTCAGTTTTTAGTTCATTACAAGGATATCAGATTTATTCCCAGGCTCTCATACAAGAAAATATTCAGGCTTTTTTATCGTTTCTCACATCAGTAAAAGCATAGAGCCATAGAATGATATTGCACGGTATGCAACTTTCATAATGTAATGTTAGACTAGTACACTAACGAAAAAAGAGGTACATAGGTAAGTCACCTAATGAAAATTACAAAAAAAGAATAAATTAATGAAAAACAAGAGTTTGAAGGGTTGACATTTGATTGTTTTACGGGAAAACGGCACACTACATGGTCCACATCTACACTAAGGCTTGTAGTCAACAAGTAGAAAAGCAATCCATAACCAAATACAGCTAACTTATTCAAGAACAGAAACATTATAGTCTCTATGTATGAACACATCAGGATATCCACCAATAAAACAGTTAAATATTAGTGTACACCAAGAATAAAATATATACTAATATAGGGACTTAAAATCAAAAGGGTTCCTTCTTAAAATAAGTAATGTTGAAATCATCTTTGAAGCACACAGCTTTTTTTATTTTCTTTTTCTGATAAAATTAAAACAACCATTCAAAAGCCATAATGATGATGAAGGAGAGGCCCATTTCCTGGCCTTTCGTCAGTTATTTTAACTTGTTGACATTTATTCTATTCAATAAACTAGTAAAAACCATCAATTCCATTTGTACCCTCAAAAGGTATATCTGGGAGGAGCAGAGGATTTGAGTAAAATCTATAAATAGATTTGAGTTGATAAAACCCAAAACCATAATTAAGAAGGACAGATTTTTCTGAAATAAACCCTAGGTACCAGTTCCCAACACATGCAGGCACTACTAATCACTATAATACCAATAAAGAACACGTCAAAACTCCTGTGCAACACAACTTATCTAGACAATTGAAAACATGGAGCTTCCACATACATCAAAGTATAGAAAAGCTGTAAAATACATGAGTAGATTCCAACTAGCAAAATGATTAAACTTCCATGCCCATTATTAGAAAAATATTCTTTTAACTCATGGGACATGTATATAATGAAACAGAAAGAAAAAATTTACCAGGGATAACAAAATGGAATTAGTTATGTGATGAAGCAAAAAAAAAAAATTAAGCACCAAGAAAAAATAAGAGTTATTAAGACAACATAAAAGGATCAACATTACCTGAATGGCATTATACACCCCCCACTTTTTAAGTGACATCAAAACCTCAGACAAATTTGAGCATCCTCGGCAACTTGTTGCAGATCAAGGAGAATTTCTTTTCCAACCCCTGTATCCTCAGCAGATTTCTCCTTCCTCACATTTGAGATGAAAGGAAACAGCTCACCTTTACCTTCCTGATTGAGATCGTCGTGATATTGCTCCTGAAGAACTGACAATTACAAACATTCCAAATACCAAGCCTAAAGATTTTTAGGTGCACAGCAACACGATGGGCCCCCACATCTTCAACATCTTCGTGACACTAAATGTTATTGTTCAACTACCAAAGGCAAATTACTGCCAGGAAAAGGTAGGAAATAAAAAAGAACAAGAGCTTCTGCACAAAATATGTTATGAACAGAAGTAATACATCTATATATTATCGCTGCAGTTCTAGGAAGTCGGGTCAACTTCCCAGTAGGATCGAGCAGGTCTGCCATGAAACACACCGGTGGACTACTTTTTCAGTATGTTCATGACTCTAAATCTCAATGCTTTTTATTGCATACTAGTTGGGGAGGGTGAAAATGAAACACACCGGTGACTACTTTTTCAGTATGTTCATGACTTTCTCAATGCATGCATACTAGTTGGGGAGGTGAAAATGAATCATATGTTATTTTTTCAGCATCCTCTGTTCTTTTTGATGCCGCTTTCTTTTATCTTTCTAACATAGGCACCCATATCTCTAAACTTCGGTAGTAGTGGCTCGTGTTTAAGGAACACAATATCTGTCATGTGATAACAAGTGTGAATTTTTCCTTCACTTTCTTTTTTGGTTCCCGGGGAAATATGCGTTTGAGAATACTGAATACATAATTTCCAATACACATTAAACCATATATTTCATTTTCCTGAGAGATTATAAACCCTAAGAGAAGCCAAGTAACAAAAATTTTGTCCCAATTAATCTATACTATTGACGAAACAAATTGTAATCTCAAAACCCAATTAGAAAAAATCAACATAATTAGCAAAAATTGAGTAAAACTAATAGAGAGGATTGCGATGTAGATGCCTGAAGAGTAATAGACTGACTCGAGGGGAGTTTACAGCGTGCGTTCTATATCTTGCGGCATTAGCTTCTTCTTTTATGTACAAATAGATTTGTATATGAAACAAATTGAGAATTTATATGTAGATATATGTATATACACACGGAAAAACATCATTTGTCTGAACTTACTGTAATGCTTCGGCATGGCTGCTGATCGTCAGGTCGACGGACGGAGGAAGCGAGAACAGAAAGAATGGAGGTTGGGGTTTATGCAACGGAGGCAGTTCGGAATTTTTTCTAGGGTTTAATACTTTTGCCTTTTTAGCAGTTTTTTGGAATAAGATATTTTTAAGGACATGCAATTGTATATTCGCCATATCTTAATAAATTATTCCGTACATACTTGTCTTTGCCTGAAATTATATAATGCTATATCATATCCAAGCTAGTGTTTAATTGTGATCGATTAAGCTGTCATAATTTATTTATGATTTTTATATTAACACGATAAAATTTATTTTAAACTTTTTGATTGTATTTATTAGGAGGCCAAAAGGCTAAATTAATTATATTTTAATAGATAGATTATAAATATCAAAGAAAGTAGATAAACTACATTTTAAATAGCTAAATAAACATTATATTTTTCAGATTCGATACATATAATAGATGAACAAATTTCGACAGTTAGACAATAGCTCATATCCAAGCTTTCGTGTTTAATTGAGATTGGATTAAGCTGTCACCTGTTATGATTCAGCTCTAATAATGTCAATTTTTTCAATAATCTCCTCCATCATTTGTAATTAAATCATTAATGGAAGGAAACTTACAAGATTTGTAATTGCGATTGAAAGTTTAAATTTCTTTTAAGTATTAATTGCAAAGCTAGTTGTTAACGTCAAAATTTGTTCGCCCAATCACCAAAGCACAAGAAACGGTCGGATAAACATATTGGATAGCTTCAATGTCATCACAAAACGTCAACAATAGATGTATATAATTATTATAGTGCATTTGTAAAGTACGTGAAACCTCAATTATGGTATTGTATTTATTATTGATCACACCAATTCCCTGAGTATGAATAAGATTATTTATGTAAAATCTTATTAATCTTTTTGATTAGATTGAATTTGAATTTTTTAAAAATAGAAAGTCAAAGTATAAAAATTACAAGTTAATTAGGATTGTGAATTCCACAAAAGTTAACCCTCCAAACTGAAATATTATACTACATGACGTGACCCATTGGATTATTTAGGCCCACGCGGCACTTTTAAATTGATAAGTATGAAATTTATGTGTTAAAACTCTATTGAGGTAGGTTGAGTAGAACTTTTGTCATATAAGAGGCCGGGGATAGTTTTGTCATATAATAAATATTGAGACGTGTTTTGTACGAAGCATAAAATCATAAATTTTGAACAATTAATAATAGCGGAAAAAATTCAAAATAATAATAGATAGATAATAAGGAATTAAGGAGGAATTGATGGGTGTGGTCCGTGTGGAAATAGCCATTAGTCGCAAGGAAGCAAAAGGTTTACCGCCTTGTATAAAATTTTTGAAGTTTCCCGCCTGTTAACCTGTATTATCCTCGCGCCAAGTCAAAATATACTTAATACTGACCGCCGATTTCTTCCCCTTCTCCCTTATATTATCTACTCTACCCCTGTTTGATGCAACCACTGGAAATGGAGAGCTCCAAACCCAAATCTTTTTTTCAAGACATCAAATCAAGAGAGCTCAATGGATTCCGAGGTACCCTTTTCAATTTAATCGTTTTTTTATTATTATTTTCAATTTATATGCATATATATCAATCTATTCATACACATATATATATATATGTATATATATATATATATAGCTTACGTAATTTTTGTTTTCCTTTTCACTCGATTCAGTAAGAAAACGACCATATATAGCAAATGATGTATCTGAATACAGTCACATCGGAGCTGTGGCTGTTGAACATAACGGTGGAACTTCACCTCCGATGGCCCTCTCTTTCTGCAAGGTACAATCTTAAATAAGTTTATTAAGTTCTACCACTAGTATTTTGTATAATAATTTTTTTTAGTAATAAAATTGGGAATCCTGATTTTACAGACGACAAAAAATTCCCATATTATTGCTGTGAGTGATGAGCGTGGCTATGTCAGCTTATACAATTCTCGATTGAAATTTCCATCTTCAACAACTTACCTACAAAATGCAGGTAAAAACCATCAATTTTAACCTAGGTTTGTACATTGATAGTTATAACTTAGCACTATTTGAACTACTTATTTCAAGTAATGATTTTTTATACCAATTTTTTATACAGAAAAAGCTAAAATATGGGAGTGGGTTGCTCATGATAATGCTATATTTGACATATGTTGGATCAAGGTACCCATTAATATAGTTTTTTCAATGCTTTAGATTTTTCTGGCATGTGCGGCTATGTCATGTAAATTTCTTATAAATTCATAGGCTTTATTTTGTTATCCTTTTTTCATTATTTGTTGAACTATTCAACTAGCCAGCGATGTGATAATTATTCTTTTAGATTTTCAATTTTGATAGTTGGGTATAAATTAATTTTCCTTCAGATTAATGAATAAGTGATGCTTAAATAAACAGTCTAACAATTTTTTCCTTTTTGCAGGAAGATACTAACATATTAACAGCTTCTGGTGATCAAAGTGTAAGTCACTAATCTAGAATAGTATTCCTCATATTAAATTTGCTTAACAAGCTTTGCTGATAATACATTCATCTGGTCTAAACAGGTAAAGGTATGGAATGCACAAGAAAAGAAGTGTGTTGGAGCACTGATGGGTCACACAGGAAGAGTAAAATCTGTATGTTCTCACCCAACTAATCATGGTAGGTGTATGATCTATTTTATACTCTCTTTGAAATGTCCTTTCTTCATACAGAGGGCTTATTTACATTCTCAATATATCGGTATTTGTTGTATTCTTTTAGATCTCATTGTATCTGGTTCAAGAGATGGGTCCTTTGCTCTATGGGACTTGAGATGCTCTGGAAATAGGCAGCAGAAGTTTTGCAGATCGTAAGTTCTGAAAATTCAATTATGTATTATTATAATGTGTAGGGGTTATGCATTGTTCTAATTATTAAAAAATAAAATTTGATCATGCATAAATCTAGTAGTAATTTTCTAATTAAACCTTTTTGCAGGCCAGCTGAGGTCATTCAAGGGGCTCATACTTTAACTCACGGAAGGCGGGTTAGGCGTGGCAAGGTTTATTTCTGATCATATTTCTCTTGCGCAGTATGCAATCCATCCCTTTATTCCTTTTGCTGAAGTTTTTATAATTCCAGGTTGCTTCCAAGAGCATTACTTCAGTTCTCTATCTAAAGGATGAGATGTCCATTGCAACTGCTGGGGCAGTGGATAGGTGCGTAAGAAACTTTGAAATGTTTACTGATACCAACCAACAAATCCTTTAGGTTGATGGTGATTTGGAGTTATCCTTCTCATAACTCCTTTTTTTTATACATTTCAGTGTTGTAAAGTTCTGGGACATAAGAAACCTAAAAACTTCAGTTGCCCAGGCAAGTTCTGATGCTGAATCGTCAACTCAAAGGGTAAGTCTGGAAGTGCCAATAATTGGAAGTTCAGAATAAATGCAAACTCTAAAGTCTAAATGGATATATTCTCGTGATAAAATATAAATATGAGAACATGAATCTTGAGTATCTGAGTCTGACTCTGTTTTCTGCCAACTCAAAATTATCCTAATATGAATTCCATGAATAATGCCTAATTTTGGCAATGTCAATAGCCGAATGATCAGAAATAGAGAGATTAGGATAAGAATTGTGGAGTTCTCATTTTGCTAAACTTTATAAGGTCGTGTAGTACCATGGAATAGTAAGCTTGTTACACTAACTAAATTTAATTGCAATACGAATTTTCAAGGAAAGACGTACCAAACATAATTTATCCTATTTCTTTTTCCCTCTTTTCTTCAGGAAAGAAGATTACATGGCATAACTAGCTTGTCCCAAGATTTAAATGGAGTGTTTCTTTCAGCTTCATGCATGGACAATAGGTATGTTTAGTTCTTTGAGTGGCACTGGTTTCTGTTAGGAATTGTTAATCCTCATCCAGAAAAGGACATACTGTGAATCACAAAGGTTAAGCTTACATCAAATAGACGTATGACTTATATTTTGGTAACTTGTTCTGCAGAATATATCTCTATAATATACTTCAGCTTGAAAAGGGCCCTGTGAAATCTTTCTCTGGATGCCGAATTGAATCATTTTTTGTAAAGGTAACCTCTGTTTTTCATCCCAAAGTATTAATCATTATAGTGCTACATTTGGTGCTCATTCTAACATTTTTTTGTACACTGATTGCAGTCTGCAATGAGCCCTGATGCAGCCCATATACTTAGTGGTTCTAGTGATGGAAATGCCTACATATGGCAGGTTAGTTTCTATCCCAAAGTTTATCTTTTTGCCAGCATTTGTGCTTGTCCCTGGTTTTGACTTCATAAGCAATGTCTAAAAACAGGTGAAAAAACCTCAAGCAGATCCCATTATACTGAAAAGCCATGATGGAGAAGCTACAGCAGTTGACTGGTATATTTATAACCATACAGAACATATATTCCACTTAACCAATGTACCCAAAAATCTCATTACTCCTGCAGGTGCTCATCTGAGATGGGAAAGATAGCTACATCGTCAGATGATTTCACGGTAAGCTACAATGATCAATTAAGCACATCAGAAGCATATGCTTCATCATATTATATGACCATTCTTAAAAATGGCCTTTGATTGATCAATAATATCATTTCAATACAGGATTGTTAGCAAGGATTGTTTTTGTGCCGGGCTATTATGCTGCTTCTACATTTGTATATGTTCCTACTGACTGAATTTTCTTTATTCTTGTATTTTAGGTTCGTTTTTGGGATGTCCGAAACAGTTGTTACTCAAAGACAAGATCTCCATCTTCCATTAGAAGGCGAGTCATGGCACTTCCAAGTATGGAATGTCGAAAGCTTTTTATGGATGAAGAGCCAACGCTTTTCAAATTGAGTTCTGACAGTCCTTTGGATGAAGTTTCCCACCAAATCAACTCGACCAATTCTGTAGCAATGCCTGAAATCAGTACTCCAAAACCCCAAAAGCGAAGAATTTCATCCCCTTTAAAAGCTAATGAATGCTTTGAGAAAACCCCTGAAGCTTCTTTTGAAAGCCCTTCTTCTGTATTGAACCCTCCTTCCTCTTTGAAAAGAAAAACAATTCGGGATTACTTTTTGGCAGCTTCATAGCAGTTACCTGGTTTTTGCTTCAAGAGCTTGATGGTTGAAGACTAGATTGAAAAATCCATTTCTCAGATAATTTAAAGTAAGATCGGTTTTCTATTATTGATTCTCTAGTTGATAAGAGTTTTATGGGCCTATGGCAAGTGATCTAACTACTTTGAATTTATGATTTTGCAGGTTTCTACTTGGAAGAAGTTAATGGCAGAATATTACATCTGCTTTTGACTTTGTTTTTGGGATGTTTCCCGACATTTCTTCCTTCTTTAACGTGATTAATAGAAATTGAAAATTATACAATTTTTCAATGAGCAAGCTTTTAAATTGTTTGGTTCACATAAGTTGTTCGTCACCATAAACTTTGCAGCAGCATGTGTGTTTAAACTTGAATCTATTTAAGCTTTTATAGTATACGTCTAGTTGCATGTGAATAGACAAATCCACCGAAAAACTCGACACTTCACACACCATTATATCTATCATAGATAAGATGAAAATTCCCATCACAAGTAGGACTTTTCTACAACAGTTGAACATGTAAATATGTAACAAACAATTGCAACTCCAGAGTCCAGAAAGAAGCAAAAGAAGCAATGCAACATTTAAACAGCATATTATATATGTAGGCTGTAGCTACACAAAAACTGTTTGTTTCGGTTCCTGACGTCTGGTGTATAAAGGGTGTTGACAATAAGAACTGAAATCAACTGACCTTGGAGGAGAAAATCCTTTCAGAAATCTACTGAATAATATAAAGGTCTTGTTTGGCTTGCCAATTACATTCCCATTCGCTTGCTAGGTATTATCGATAGAGATCTCTTTAAAATGTGTCATGCCTTCTACTTGTATACCATCTCCACATATCAGGAATTGGTTCTTGACAATGAAAGATCCTGACAAGTGTTGGAATAGAGTGTAGATGTGTTAATAAGTATGGTGGAGGTTAACTAAAATAGGTAGGGAGGTGGCCGCATGTTGTGATTCATAACTGACAAGTTGCTAAAAAAGGCCGAGTGCATGTATAATTTAATTCTAACAACAAGCGAATTGCAACTCCATCTTCACCATGAGCACGACACTAAAGTGGAAGCATTTTTGCAATTTCGTTATAATCTCCTCCCGTATTGTCACAATTACTTCAGAATCCATTGACACCATTTTTTATGTTTCTTGATTTTTTTTTAACAGAAACAACCAAAAGTATTACCGTACAGTTTCTCAAATATTATTTTCTTCAAAAAAAAAAAATACTATAATTATATTCACAAAAATCCTTTTTTTTTAAAAAAAATAATTTATTATTCCAGTTTAATGTCTTAATTTTTCATATACCATCGTAATACATTATTAATAATATTTAACAAAATTGCACTTATTTTTAATGATGTGTTACGATCAGTGTATTAAATTTTTATTTATAATGCTTTGCTTTATAATCGTGTCAAATAGATACGCAAAATTAGACACAAGCCTACCCATGATATTAAAAAAGGAGTAAATTTAATTTTTTTTTATGTTATATGATGCATCCATTATAAACGGATAATTGATCTCGGAATCAAATGGTTCAACTCCAGAAGAAAAAAAACCTAACTTGTAAAATTAAATATGTTTTTATTCTTAGGTTTGCTTACCTAATACAACTGCGTATAACATGTGATGTTTCTTTGTTTTAAAACTAAAATTAAAATAATTATATACAAATAGTTTAATTTCAAGTTTGCTATTTACTTTTATTGAGATAAAGATTTTATATACTATCGAGGATGTTAAAATTGTTACACATTATTAATGAAAATATATATTAAATAAGATTACTATTTTTTTAATAATGTGCTATAATTTTAATATTACTTGTATGTACATATCAAATTTAAACTCTTCCCTTTTCGCCAAGTTTATTTCATAACATCATGGGGTCTGACCAAATTTGGAATTTTGTATTTTACTGGACTTGTCCAAGTTTCTTTTCTTAACTTTTCGTTTGGGCTACTTTACTTTGAAAAGGAAAGAGTCCAAACCCAGAAATGACTTAATATTGGCCCAATTAGACACTACCATTGAAGGTCGGCCTTGTTTGAAGCTCGAATGAGGTGGCTTGATGCCTGGGCCATTCAAAAACTGCTTGACTAAAAATATTAATGGGCCAATGGCTATTTTCCAATAAAAAGAAGAAGAAAAATTACATAATATTTCGGAAAGTAGTTTATGTTTGTGCTTTGCCTATTCTATTTACTTGTATAAGTTTTGGTACAAGTTTTTGTTCATGCTAACCTTGTGGTTAGTAGAAACGCTGGGCATGCATGGCCTTTTCGACTATAAGAATAATAAGGGTCAGAAAATCGAGACCGAAGCCCAAAAATAGCATAAATGTTAAGTTAACACAAACAAAAACAAAGAAACAAATAGAAATGAAATGTGGTGTGGCAGAACAACTACTCATGCAAAGCCTTGCACTGCCATGTCAGCTCACCACGCGTCGCCACACCATGCACTCTCCTCCTCTTTATAATTCCACCGCATCATCTCTCCACTCCACTCCACTCCACCCCTCTCTCTCTGTAAAACTCCATTTTTCTAAAAACTAACACTCCCCGAATTCATCAATGGCAGATCGTCCCCACCAGCTTCAAGTTCACCCCCAACACGCCCGCCACGACGCCGGTGTCAAAAGCCTCCTTCCCCAAAACGGTCCGTCGGCATCCCAAGTCATCGCCGTCATCGCCCTCCTCCCAGTCGGCGGAACCCTACTTTGCCTAGCCGGAATCACACTCGCCTTGTCGTTGACCGGACTCGCCGTCACCACCCCGCTTTTCATCATCTTCAGCCCGGTTCTCGTCCCCGCCGTCATTACCATCGGCCTCGCCGTTACCGGATTCATCAGTTCCGGCGCTTTCGGGATCAGCGGACTGTCGTCGCTGTCATGGGTGTTGAATTATTTGAGGATGGCCGCTGACACTATGCCGGAGCAGCTGGAACATGCAAAGAAGAAGGCCCATGATTTGGTGGGTTATGCGGACCAGAAAACGAAGGATGTGGGGCATACAATTCAGAACAAGGCCCAGGAAACCGGAAAAGAAGGTGGGCGAACCTGAAAGCCGTAGCCAGCCGGCCGGGTGCATGAAGGCCATGCATGGCTTGAAATAATAATGTGGACTGCAAATTAGTTGTTTAAATTTTCCAAGTCCTTGTTAATTTGGGTTTTGTATTTGTGTCTTTAATTTGGTGTGTAATCTGTCTTGAATTAATGTTTTATGTGGAAATGCTTTATTGTGGAAACTGGAAAGAGTACTACTACTTCACTACTTTTATGTTTATGTATATGGGGCGAGTATTATTAGTGCATGAATGTACTGTAATTGTTAGTGCAGTCCGTCATTTAGTGAGGTCACTTAATACTATATTAAGTGATATTATATTAATAAGTTTTACTAAATGATTTAGTTACTTTTTATTTTATAACAAAAATATTTGTATTTTTAATTATTAATTCTTGTGAGGATTGAACAATAGAATTACTTTATTACATTGTGCTTTTGAGTTTTGAAAAAGGATATCAATATAAAAAGCTGGAAACGGATGAATAGTAAGTGAGTCTTAGTGTCATACTAAATTATCACCTTTGATCTATTAGGAAGAGAATTAAAATTTCTTTCATGTAATTTTTTAGGGAATTAATATTTTTGCAAGATTCTCCTAAATAGTAAATGAGTCCTAACTATGTGTGTCATAGTTTGTGGAAATATCATTTATTCTTTGTGAAAAAAATAATTTTCAATTTTGTTTCCGAAATATTGGCTATGCGTCGTAACTATGGGATAGTTGGCAAACCCATCATGCTTACCAATATTCAACTTATTAATTTCATTCTACAAACTCAGAAACAATTTTATTTGTAATCTTTATCTCATCTCGTCTCGTCTCTCATAAATTTAATTTATGCACTCTGTTTTTTATTTTATAATTTATTTCCAAAACTCAGCAGCACACCGTATAGGCCTCTGGCGAGTAGGGTGTTCAATTTATGAAACCCCGATTACCGAAACTAATCAAAACTATCCATATCGGTACAGGTTGGATCAGTATTTCGAACAAATTTCGGTACCGGTTTTTTATTCTAAATTATACCGGTTGTTATTTTTAAAAACAATTGTGCAGTATACTTTTTAACCATACTGTAAGGAACTTTGGTTTTGTTACTTGATGCTTTTACGTATACCTCTCAAATGGGCGGGCCGGGTCGGGGCCAGCGGGTCAAATCAAAGTGGATTGGGTTTTGGTGAGTTGAAATGTGTATGGTGGCGGTTTTGGTTATTTTTATCCATCACAGATTTCTCTATTTATTTTTTATTTACTTTTTTTTACAAACTTTTTATTACACCAGAAATAGTAATAATAATAAATATTAAAAATAATAAAATAATTAATAATAAGCAATAATATAAACAAACACGATTAATTAATTACCTACATTAACTACATATTTCAATCAATTAAAATTTTAATAGTATTATTAATTAATTACCTACATTAACTACATATCTTAATTATAATTTTCAATTATAGTTAAAATATATTGAAGATTGCATTAAAACAAATAGTCGTTGTAGTTCGGTTGGTTTGAACTCTTATTTATTTACTTTGTTTCAATTTCGTTCAAGCCTCACAACCCACAAAGAAGAACATTTTAATTTTAAAAAATTAGTCATAAACGAAATTTTGGGCCAAAAAGGCCCGCACTTTTATGGGATAAACAATTGCAGCCCGCGGGCCTGGTCCTTTTTTGTCAGGTCTACTTTTTCGTTGCTAAATGGTGAACTCAAGTTTTGTTGCTCGCTCATGTCTTCTTGTTAGTCAGCATAACTCGTTGGCATCAACTGGGCTTGTAATATGATTACGGGTGTAAACGAGTCCAATCTCAGCGAAAATACCTTCATGCTCAGATTCGACTCGACTCGAAAAAATTGAGCTCAAATTTGATAAGATATTTATATTTTTACGCCAAATTCTACTTGGATCATTACTCGGACCTACTCGGCTCGTAAGTACTCGACTCGTTTATAAAGCGATTTACTCATGAGCCTTCAAATCGAGTTTCGAATAAGAACCATTTCACTTAAAACTGAACCACAACATACTAAATTGGTTACTTAACTAATATTTATATATAAAACTTCTTCACTTATTTATGTATTGAAATTATAAGGAATGTAATATAAATTGACATTCAATTAATTGATTTATTCAAGTACAATTTCATATTACACTTTATAAATTATAAAGATTAATACAAATATCACATATTTAGCTTACTAGCATGGATTAGACCAATATTTAAATATGATCCATCGAGCAGGTATCGAGTATGGTTCGAGAAAAAATGAAATACTTGAACCTTAATATGAGCGAACACTAGTATGCTCAAATTCGATTCGTGTATCATTAAACAGAAAACGAGTATGGATCAGATTCGACTTAGATCAACTTCAAATTTGAACTTTAGATCATATTTTCGAGCCGATCTCGAGTCGAGTGCTGAACTACTTGACTCGGCTTACACCCCTAAATATGATAATTACAATTACAACATCAACAACAAAGTTATTTTTGTGTTATTTCACTTTTCAATATGGGATCGTTGCTTTGTTTCAGTGGTTACACTACTAGAAATTCGACATATAGCGATTTAGCTATAGCTACTTGATCAAACGACGGGCCGTCGCTATAGAAATATATATAGCGACAGTCGAAACTAACCGGCGATAGATAGAGGTCTTTTAAAGAAAAAACCTCCCATCTTCCCCCAAATCATTTCACTATTTTTGCCTAATGTTTTCCCCAAATTATCTTCTTCCTCTCGAGTCATCTCCTCCTTTCTAACAATTCTCTCTCGTTACTCTTCCTCTACATCTTTTTCCTCTCTAACCCAAATCATCAAATCATTTCAAGATTCCGCCATTTCGTTAATCGATGGATCACTTGTCATCATCTTCTACTAAATCATCGGTTATGGTTAGATGGTAATCGTCTTTCGGCTACGGGTCTTAAGCAGATTAGCTGCAGCAGCCTCGGGTCAAGTCCATCATGAATCAAAGAAACCCCTATGGCGGGTCCTGGGTGGGGTCATTCCTCAGTGTCCCGATTCAGAATAGCAATTTAAGACCTACGGGTCATTGCTTCGCTTTCGATTTAGTTATTAATCTTTATTGTAATATGAGAATTTGATAATGAGATCCGATCGCTTTTTTCTGCCTATATTCCATGCAAAGATGCTCAGATTTCAGATATATTGGATTAGTTATTCATTTTTTCCTCTTAAGCAGTAAGCTTCATGATTTTCCTTTTATATTTTATTATTCAAAATTGAGAGCAATTTGCTTATTATGTTCCCAAGTGTGATTTCTCCTAGCCATTCACTCTGATCAAGTTCGACTAGTGGTTTGACGTGGTCCGTGGATCGATTCTTTGTCCTTTTCCGCTTCACTTGTCAATTTTTTCATTAAATAATATTGAAACATAATAAATAAGAATTATTCATGATGTTTAAATCATTAGTTATTATTTTAATTTTGATCCGACTGATTCTTGTTTAGATTATAAGAATTTATGTTCTCTTTTTTTTGCATTTTCCGTAATGAAGATGGCTCATTAATTTAATTTGTACTTGGATTATAGCAATTGTAATGTAAAAGAATTTGGTTTGAAGTCAAGACTTCTCATTCAGATGATAAAATTCATGCTTGATATTAATTGATTAATGTTGAAACATTTTATTTTTATTTTTATTTACTTTTTTCTTTATGAAATTTTACTTTATTTTATTCACAAGCTTGGAAAAACATTTCATCCGATCCAAAATCTCGTGTCGAGCTAGTGACTAGTAGGTATTGCTTAGTTAATTGTATACATGAATCAAGTGCCTTAGTTGGGTACCATATACATTTGAGCACTTTGCTTACTCGGGATCTCTCAAACCATTCCCATTTTCATTTACTTTTATTTCTTATTAATTAGAATCGTTGTCCAAAGATATTATGCTTAAGGTTATAAGTTCAAGGCTTCATGCATAAGAATTTCAAACTGTGGTATCTTTTTTTCGCACCCTTCACATAAAAGAATCGAGTTTTAAGATGTTATGATCCTCTAATATTAGTTGAAATTCGCAAATCTGTAAGGAGGACTAAATGTTTTGTTCAACCTGTGATAGAAGTTGTGGCATTTGAACTTACTAAGTAATTCAAAATTTGAACTTCATTCTTTAAGCAACATTGTGTATATCCAGATATAGTTATATTTGTAGTTTCATATGGTGCCCCTTAACAAATCTGAATTTTACTTGCATTATCATGTTTGAAGTTTCTGATTTGGTTTCAAAGTTTGGGACTACATTTACAAAGATTGAAGTGTTTGAATAATTGGTTTATTTAATCATGATTAACTTTGTGTTATGGTTATGTAATGGGGAATTTCATCCATTATCTTTCCACATTCTCAAGTGGATTGGTGGTTGGTTTTGTGTCGAGATATGGTTAGCTAGCGCTTAGTATTGCAATCATTCCAGAATTGCTTTTCTTTGGGGCTTCAGATGCTTACACCCTCACCGGCCTCACGCCCAAGAGTCGTGGAAGCAATCGCTATTATATTAATGGGTTATGATTTAGTATAGTACCTACTAAATCTCTAAAACGTGAATGATGTCCAAAGATAATATATATGCCACTTTGCATGTTTCACTACTTGTCATCATAATATATATAATAATTTTCATGGTCATAAAGAATCAGAATCGTAAGAATGATGTCCAAAGATAAGAATCGTAAGAATAATAACATACAAGGGAATACATGCTCAATTCTCTCAAGAAATATGCACACCGCTTCTAATAATAACATACAAGGAGTATATGATCGGTTTCCGGAATGAAATCATTTTCATTTGAATTGTCGCCTTTGTTAAAAAAAAAAAAAAAATATATATATATATATATATATATATGTATGTATGTATGTATGTATGATGTAGTCTTCAACTTGTGCAACAAAGTTCAAGAAAAATGGTTCAAGTTTGTATGTATGTATGTAATTGTAATTGAATTAGTTGTGCCTCACTATTTACGCAGGTCAAGAATGCTAAAAAAGGTTTGGTTTAACCTTTTGCAGATCCTTTCATATGCATATACTTTATTATGTAGCTTTCTTTTCTCACCTAGGATGTTTCTTACATTTATTTTTCCTCTCAAAGATCTTTGGTAAGCCACTTCCACTTACATGCACACCAATAACATTTGGATCTTGGATGGCTACTGATCTCTACATACGTGAAGTTGATCACCTCAGATTTGAACTTTTTGTGAACCAATGCAGCGACAAATTGTCTAAGTTGGCTCACGAAATTCTAGCAAAAGGTTTAGCATGCACATTTCTTCTATTTTCTTTTTTTTTTATTGCTCGGGTTGCTTTTCATTTTAGCGATCATGTAATTTATGGGTAATTTAACCATCTTCCATGCAAAATATTCCCACCGTCTCCAAAAAGACCGATCAAGTACATTTTTCACGCAAATTAAAAATCTTAAAGTAAAGGAGAGAGTATCAACACGCTCCATTTTCTCTATTCGGATGTAGTACACTCGTGAATCTATTTCTTTCTTTAAATTAGTGGACTCCACTTAAGTACTTTTTTGAGACTAGTCTTTGTATAACATTAGAATGTTCTTAAGCCTCTTTTATAGGATGGAGAGAATATCATTTTGATATAACCCGAGTTCAAGAATATTCTACTTATTCTTGATGAGGAACTAAGTGAGTGCGGTTTAATGGCATGTTCGTAGATGAGATTTTCAATTTTAGAGTATATCTGTTCACGAAGATTATCTCTTTTGAATCTAATAAAACTCCTTGAAATACGTGAGCTACTTCTATGATTTGATGTGGCTCAAAATTATTCGTAAACTTCTTCAGAGAATGGACTTGAAAGTTGGAACCAACTAAAGGAACCTGGAGTCAAACAAAGCATCATGGTCAAGACGTTCCAAATTTCTTCCTACACAACTTCCAAACCGGAGCTCATATACCATCTTGCAAAAGTTAAACTCCGGTCTTGTAAAGTTCTCTGCTTACAAGTTGATAGTCTCTTCACACATTTGTTTGTTTTCACTAAAGCTCTTGCGTAGAAGTTATTTTCCTCTTGATTCAAGTAATGTAGTTTGGCTTCTTTTGCATATAAAGGTTGAGATGATTGAGTTTATATCTACGGATGGATGGACTTTTTGTTGTTGGTAGAAATTATTATGGTGTTTTTCCGTTGAGAGGTAAATTGCTCAATGTGAGGGAAGCAAGCCATAAACAGATAATGTGAGGGAAGCAAGCCATAAACAGATAATGGAAGTAAGCCAACCTCATTTGATCAACAAAGAAAGAAACTCCAAATTGTGGGTGCACTTTGTGATAGTATGTCAGATAAAGGCGTAAATTGTATAAGGGAAGTTTCTTAAGGTTTAAACTCCAATTAATGTTTTCGCTTTAAGTTATAAAGCGCTTAAATGTTTTGGCTTTCTCGTTATAAATATTCTAGAATCAATCATTTGAATATATAGTGTTATTGTCATTTTCCTCTGGGTTTTAATGTTCTAGTGTAGTTGTTAGCAAAGAATGTGCACATTTAATAGTATTATTTTCGTTTGACACTTACAATTTTATAGTCTTACTCCAAACTTGTGATTTTTAAACAGTAGATGATAAACTTTATATATATTTGGAATATGTTTCCGGTGGCTCCATCTATAAGCTTCTCCAAGAATATGGACTATCGAAATTTTCGACATATCTTCTTAGATGTAACTAAAATATTGTGTTGTAATGTTGTGAATGATTGTAATGTTGTAAAATATCTCTTCTTATATTGTAATGTTGTAATGTGAATGATTTTAAATGATGTATATAATATTTTTTATATTTTATTTTATATTGTATTTGTGTTTGTTGAATAAATGTGCATTATTAATTTTTTTTTAATATGAAAAGGTATATATGATGGACAATCATCGATCGTAGCTATAGTGTTCTATATAACACATCCCTATAGCGACGGCCACCGAAGCGTCATTATAGATATCTATAGCTACGGTGGCATAACGTAGTAGCAATAACTCTCAATGATCGATAAGAAAGAGCAAATACACGATTTTGACATGACCTATAGCTAGGGTGGGTGACCGATCATTATAGCCAAAAGACCGTGGCTATAAACTACCGACGGGTTCTATGGCGACGATCATGACCGTCGCTAAAACTTTTAATGACGGTTTTTGTTTATAAATGACGATCGTCACGACAATCGTCATATAGTCGATTTTCTAGTAGTGTTAAGTTTTCAGTTTGCCGAACGTGTGAACATTGTGACGCCCCCAAAATAGGTCCAATCCATAACCCATTCTGAGTCTCCAAATACATGGTACAGAAACAACTATAACTTCATTAATACAATTGTCGTGCAAAATACGACAACACATAAACTGTGAGTTTAAATACAAATATTGTCATATAGACAATATCCACACTCAAATAAGTCCTCATTACAATTATTAATACACAATTTTATAGAATAGTGAGGACTACTAGAACCACTTCTAGAACCACTTCTAGAACCATCATTCCACACCCCGACTAAGATTTCGCTACATTCTCATCTCCCGAGAAGAAAAATGGAACAAAAAAGAAAAAGGTGAGCTCAACTAGCCCAAGAAGAACATTATGACTAAGATAATGTACAACAAATTATCCTTAGTCTTTAACAGGGAAAAATCGATAGAATACAATAGACAACAAGTTTTAGATCAACAATGCAATGAAACAACAATTCATTAGAAGAGTTAAGTAGAGAATGAAATCTACTATCATCTATGAATTTAAAAGTCCATCCTCGATATTTTATCCCTGTAACATCAATCAATATACATCTTGAATCAAATAAACATCTTTGCACTACGTGCCAAAGATATTCATCGACTGGGTCAAGTTCATCTCAACACTGCTCATCTTTGCACTACGGGCCAAAGATATTCATTATAAAATCATTCATCTTCAGACTACAAGCCAAAGATATTGATTATATCATCATTTTGATCGAGGATGATGAAAAGTATTTTAAAGAAAACGAATCCAGTGAAACAAAAGAACAAATATTAAGGATTCGTACTTTACACAATCCAAGTTCAAAAATACTTCATAAATAATCAAAGTGGAGTAAAATTCAAGAATGAAGACCAAAACATAGATCCAATCAAAGATAGGAATCATAACAGACAATCTTGGACACAGAAAAGAAAATTTAATTTTTCTGTGAGTAGTGTCGTATTCGTGAATAGTGCCGTATACGTGAATAGTGTCGTATACGTGAATAGTAACTCCGACACTAAAAGTTAAAAATTTCACAAAAAATATCATCATGCTTCGTGAATAGTACTCGTGAATAGTAACTCATGAATAGTAACTCATTAATAGTAATCCCGACATGAAAAAGTTCCAAATTTGATAAAAAGTTTTAACCAATATTTCGGCATAATGATATTGAAGAAATAATATCACTTACGAAGAAAATAACATCCCTTACCTCAGAAAGAATAGTACTTCGATGGAATATTTGGATATAGTCTTTGAAAGAACTTGCAGACCAGATATAGCAATACTCAAAGTACTAAAATACTCACAAAATACGCTCGATATTATAGAAAGAGAAAGAGGGAGAAATCTTTAGTTTCTGGTGTAATTTTCAATTCTAACCTAAGCACCCTATTTATAGGAAAATGCTTAGAACACCAAAGCAGAAAATTTAATAAAATATTAATATATAATTATTAAATTCTTACATACAATATCTCGATTCAAATATCACCACCAAGAGTGACCCCCTCAACTAAATAAAAAACGCGTTTTTCTTAATTAAAAAATTAAAACTTCCAAAAATAAATTACTTGTAACTTCAATAATTCATAATAAATAGCCCTTTTATCGTAAAATTGAATCTTGCGACTTTTTATAGGAAATTCAATTTCTACAACTTTGCAGTAAGAAATTTTTCAAATTCCAAATAAAAATTGACCAAATCCATAAAGCAGACGATTTTACAATTTATAATCAAATTTTAGTCAAGAAATGGGCCCACTGACATGTTTAACATGTTTTAAACAACTTTTTATAACAAAAATACCCTTCCTCCTCATATACTCATATATCCCACATTTATTGTAAAAATATCATCATTATTCTATTATAATAATATAATAAAATATTATTTTATCAAAAAGATAAAATATCAATTTTAACAATTGTCACTTTAAAAATTTTCTCCATCTATATTCACATAAAATCAATATTTTCTTCATCATATAAATCAATAATTAATTATTCACAAATAATATTCTGTAATCACAATATCGACAACTGTGCCGCTCCTGTGAAAGAAGAGAGGACTTTCTAATAAGAATTTTTCTCATCTTGGTAGCGCAATTAGGTGACCAAACCTCTAACTTTCTAGACATCGCCAATAATGCTATCTAATAATATTATTCAATAATATGAATTATTGATCCGATAATAATATCGGTGACAATTCTAATAATATTATTTAGATAATATGAATTATTGCTTCGATAATGAAAAATAATCGCAGTAGTGATAATTATCAAACAACAAGAATATAAAATATCAACGTAGAAATTATTGAATCAATAAAATAAAATAATTTGAGCAAGAATTATCGTAACAATTATCGAGTAAAGGTCTTCACGTAAGAAATCAATAATTGGTGCAATGAAGATATCATCTTGCTCAACAACGCAGACATCGTGTTTTAACCACGGTATTCCAACAAGATAATTGTGAATAACTACGCCGTTATTTATAAACAACTTATACTTGTCATTTTCTTCATCCAATCGCTTTCAGTTATGGGGCCCCAAAAAGATCGCTACCGTCATTGCATTTAATATTCCCGACAAAGAAGAATATTTCACGACCAAACGAATATTCCCCGACAACAATGAATATTTTATAACCACCTGCTTATTTTAAATATTTGCGCATTTTACCCATAATTAACCACATTAATCAAATCAACTCTTACTATTTCAAAATGATAAATAGAGGAAATTAAATCTTTATTTATAAAAGTTGGGGTCTTACAAACATCGCCTCAACCAACAGGCAAATCAGAAAAGCAACAAACTATTTATCAAAAAAAAAAAACAAGAACACGTATATACAGTGTCGGAATTGAAGCACAACATTTT
This sequence comes from Panax quinquefolius, assembly GCA_020205615.1. Lineage (NCBI taxonomy): Eukaryota > Viridiplantae > Streptophyta > Magnoliopsida > Apiales > Araliaceae > Panax > Panax quinquefolius. Next base: position 24,420,922 of record CM035169.1, on the reverse strand, counting down.
TAGAGGAGGGTCAAAATACAACAATAAAAAAATTATTTATTGACTCTTGGAGTGCTTATTTCAAATTCATTTTACTCAATTAAAGTATTTCACAATAATTTTATCAATTCAAACATTTCATCATAATTTCATTAACTAACCTAATTCAATTATTTCACAAATAATATACCATAAATATACAATATCAATTCAATGATAATAACACATAATTTCTAATTCATAGCATAACAAACTCTAAATCTCAAATTTAATTGAAACATTAAGCACAAAATTTCTTATTTGTATCAATTTTAACTGATGACAACAATAACCATAAATCCTTAATTTTTTAAAACCCTAAATCAAATATCCAATTAAAGTGACAACTATTGAAATTTTTAACTAATAACTAACTACTTACCGGAGAGGTGAGGGGAGGAAATCGACGACGAGTTGCGGTGCGGCCAAGTTGAGGAGCTGGTGGTGGTGGTGTCGAGTGTCGACGTTAAGGGAAACAAAAAAGAGGGGTTGCTGATGTGTTATTTTGATGAATAAAAAAAAAGGGTTACCGTCGAAGATTTCAGGGTCATATGACCCCCGACGACCCTCCCTCCTTTTGCCTCTGCGTATATACCGGTCCGGTGCGGTATATACCGTTTAGAAAAAAATAGATATTGATACTGGTAAACTGGTATATATTGATTTTGTGTGCTGTTACTGGATCGGTTTTAAATTTTACCGAATTGCTCATTCCGAACCGGTTGGTATCGATACAAAACTGATTGTACCGAATTTTTTGAACACCCCTACATGCGAAATTAGTCCGTTAAGTGGGTCCTTTAACATGTGTCTAAATAAAAGTTAAAAAAAAACAATCGTTTAAACAAAATGTACAATCTCTAGTTTTAATTTGTTTGTCTTTTTAAATGAGTTAAATTTGAATCATAACTAAAAATATTCAATTTAAATTATTTAAAATTTAATTATATCCAATACATAAGTTTCTCAAACATCAATATCATATATAAAAAGATTCTACATTTAACTTTAAAAATTATAATGAAAAAATGTATTTATTTAACTCTAAATAATATATATAAAATTTTGAGATTAATATAAATTTAGATACTTTTACTATATTCACAATACTTTATATTGATTAAAATTAAATACATTTATATTAATCTTAAATTTAATCATATCATATATTTATTTTAAAAAGTTAAAATAACTATTTTTATCAATCGGATGTTGTAATAATATTACTGATTCGGACATAGATATATGAAGTACCTAAATTATTTAATTTAAATATAATAAAAATTATATTTCCAACTTCTCCCCTATTTCCGAGGAAAAAGAAAGTAATATATTTTTATTTTTAAACTTCTTGTATTTTTATTATTCATCTTGATTGTTGTTATCTATTTATCACCAAATATACTTATCATTAGCGGTTAAAAGCTTAAGCGAAGCAGAACTATATGGTCTTTGTTCTTTTACTTTAAGTTAAATTGACAAATTGTGTAGCATGAAAAAAAAAAAAAGAATAAGCCCACGGGTTTGCCCGACCCAACTCGAACCACGGGCCTCACAATTCTAGTCCAAGAAAAGCTGGGTCATTTTAGCCCGTCCCAAATTTAGCCCGATCCGCTTCTAGCCCGGCTGTGAGACCCCAGATTTTATCAATAAAGATTTAAATTTTGTCAAAATAATTTTTAATATTATGGTGTGAATTTGAGATAATATTATAGTTGTGGGTAAGATTTATAAATTTTGCAAAGTATGCAAGTTATTATAAAATATTCGTTTAGTGGGAATATTCTTTTTGTTAGGAATATTCATACAACTACCAATCATTGGTGGACCCCATAATGTAATTATTGCCGGATTCGAGAAAACGACAAAAATATTTTATAAAAATAACTACGGAGGTGTTACCGTTAAAACATTGAACTACCCGGTGGTAAAGTACAAGAATACGCGTGGTTGCATAAAGTAGACACTACAGATTGATTATTGATGCTTACGTGAGAAGTCACTCGGTATGCTATGCTCAATTATTCGCACAAGAATTCACGTGATCATATCTCTTATATTATTGATTCAATTATTGTCACAAAGATCATCATCGTATAATATGTTATATTATTAATTGAGACGACAAGTTATAAATGATTAATAATTGTTGAAAGATTAAAAAATGTGTTGATTAAAAATAAAATGATTTGTGGTAATATTTATTCAATTCTTAATGTATATAAAGAGTGCATTATGAGGCGTTTGTGGTAAGTTTGATTATTTTTTATGGGGGCCCATATGTTATTATCTAAGAGTTTCTTCATCAATAAGTAATTACCTTTGTGAATAGTAATTACCTTCGTCAATAGTATTTACCTTCGTCAATAGTAATTACCTTCGTCAATAGTAATTACCTTTGTGAATAGTAATTACCTTCGTCAATAGTATTTACCTTCGTCAATAGTAATTACCTTCGTCAATAGTAATTACCCTTGTGAATAGTAATTACCTTCGTCAATAGTAATTACCTTTACCAGACGTCAAACCACTTGCCGTTTCACATTACAGGCGTCGAACCACTTGTCGTTTCACATTACAGGCGTCGAACCACTTGTCGTTTCACATTACAGGCGTCAAACCACTTTTCTTTTCACATCACCAAACCGTCAAGTTCCACGCCTTTTCACATGGCGGTCTTAAGCTAGAAATCTTCTATAAATAGAGGCCTAGTGCTTCATTATTTTTCACTTAATTCAATTTGAAACTCTAGAGAGAGAAACTATAGAGAGAAAGAAGAAAAGTATTTTGCTACTTCACCTTGCCAATATTCAGTTCTTCTAAGGTAGGGAATATTATTTGTTGTACCCGTAAGGGTGTTATTCTTTCTTATTCATGAAGAGAACTGTTGTTATTCCATCGCTTATTATTACATTGGAATAACTCGTATACGTGGTTTACCCTATACTTGGTGACATTCTTCTATTATTCTCGTTGGAACATCCACATGCGTGTGTTTTTTAGGACCGGTTTAAATCTTTTATTATTATTACATTGGAACATCACGCTCGTGTGTTTTACACAGGACCGGTTCCGTCTTTATTATTCTGTTGGAACATCCCATCTCATGTGTTTTACACCAGGACTTCCGGTTAAAATCTTTATCATTCTGTTGGAATATCCTATCTCATCGTGTGTTTACACACCGGATCCAGTTCCATCTTTATTATTACATTGGAACATCCTCGCTTGTGAATTTCACCCGACCGGTTCCGTTATTATTATTCTCGTTGGAATAACTTCGTCTATGCTGGCAATACCGCATGCATGGTGATTTCTTTTGTTATTCCATTCTTTATTATACCCGGTTGGTTAAATCTTTGACTTCTATACTCCATGAAATTAGTGGAATATCCTCGATATTCAAGGCTTCATCCAAAGATCTTTTCATGGAAATATTCTTCCGATCATTCTTGAATTTTACTCTACAAAAACAAAGATCATTTTGACAATTTGGACGTTAATAATTCCTGGATAAAATAATTCTTGAACTTGTTTTATTGAATTATTATGTCATTGTCATCATCCTCATGTTATATTATGTTATCTTGGCCATACGTGTATAGATGAACTTAGTATGATTATGACCGAGGATCATTCGGTATAATCATGGCTTGTTATAAATGATGTGATAAAAGTCCTCGGTGGCTTTGTGAATGCGTTGATGGATAGTTTTTGGTATGATTATGACCAGAGGTGATTCGGGTATAGTCATGACCATTGATAATTTGATGAATATCCTGGTAGTAGAAAAGTGTGGGTGATTCGATGATGTGGATTATTTATTAAAGTTTCGAGTCTCCTATTTATAACGATGATGAAAAACTTTTAAAACCTAAAAGATAGTAGACTTTATTCTCTACTTGACTCTTTTAATGGATCGCTTATTCCACCGCAGCTTAAACTTGTTGTCTATTGTATTTTATCGGTTTAACACCTTTGTTGAAGGCTAATGATAAATTATTCTCGCATTATCTTAGTCATAATATTTCTTCTTTGGGCTAGTTGAGCTCACCTTTCTTTCTTTCACTTTTTCTCTTGTGAAATGAGAACATAATTTGGGACGAGTCGGGGAACGAGAGTAATGGTCCGCAGAGGATAGCATTAGTAGTCCTCACTATTCTCGTGAAATAGTGTGATAATAGTTGTAATGAGGACTCCTTTTGAGTTTGTATAATATCTAGTAGACAATATTTGTATTCAAACTCATAGTTTATGTCAGATTATACACTACGTTATATTAATAAGTTGTATTTGAATTTATGTACCATGTAAGTGGCGACCCAAGATGGGTGACGTATACCTAATTTTGGGGCGTCACGGTTGGTATCGAGCTTAGGATATGATCCTGGCTAAGATGTGAGAATAGGACTAGGAGGGGAGAGACGGGAATACCTTCATTTAGTATGACCTACCTAAGTTTATTTGGTATTTGATTGGTCGGTCGAGTATAGTGATAATATGTCGCATGTCAATTAACCTTTATTTTGTGGCGGTGTTTGAAAATGGCATCCGAGAATGTTGAGAATAACAATGGAGCATGTGAGATCGCTGATTCTCCACGGATCAATAATCGGGATAATGTGCAACAGGATGGCGATAATCCTCCTCCGTAAACAACAACACCGATCAATCGATTTAACGACGCATGACGCTTAAGAAGTTTTTAGAATTCATGCAACATCGGAAAGCGACTCTCGCCCAAAACGTAGGTGGAAACACGGAAAACTCTCGGCGGTCACCGCTAAACAATTCAAGGAGTGGGACCACCGGAGTTTAAGGGAGAGCCAAAACCACTTCGCGGAAGCATGGATAAAGCAGATTACCAAGATATTTGATGTCTTGGGATGCTCCGAGGAGCAAAAGGTTCCTTTTGCACGCTTTTATGTTCGCGGAGAAAGTGACATGGTGGGAATCGGTAGAAACGACTCAACTCTCGTAGATGAAGATATCTTGGGAGAAGTTCAGAGTCGTTTCAACGACAAATACTTTCCCGAAAGTATTCGCCACATGAAGGAGGTGGAGTTTATCAAGTTGGAACAAAATAATATGATCGTGTCGCAATACGAGGCAAAATTTACGGAGTTATCACGGTTCATCGCCCCACTTGGTGGATAATGAAGAGAGAATGGCGCGAATGTTTTTAAGAGGTTTTGAAGCGAGATACGTCAACATCTTATTTCATAAACCGTGTTTCTATTCAGATGTTGTAAATAGGGCTCATTAGTGGAGCGCGATAACGAGTTAACGAACTAAAAGAGAAAGCAGTAAGCAAAATTATAATACAAATGGTGAGTAGTCATCAAGCGGTGACAACAAGCGTGGAGGAATCAACAAAGCGATATGGTAACCACCGGTGGTAATCGGGGCCAAAATAATAAGAATGGACATTTCAAGAAAAGGAGATTCAACAATGATGGAAAGACGCCAAGACCAAAGACCCGTTGTTAAGGAAGGAGAAAGACCACCTATCATATGCTTCAAATGCGGAGGAGAGGGACACATCGATCCGAATGCGCCACGCCATTCAAAGCATGTTATAATTGTGGAAGAGAAGGTCACTTAGCTCGATTTTGTCGCCATCAAGACAAATTCAACTAGGATGGAGGCACCAAAGGTCATCCCTGCATAAACCAAAGCCTAGTTTAAGAGAGAGCGTTTTTTTCTCATGACGAGGAACCCGAATAAAATTATCACGGGTAAGTTAATCATAAGCTCTTGCGAAGTCTATACCGTGTTAGATACCGATTCTACCCACTCTTTTATTTCACCTAGTTGTGTTCAACGTTTAAATTTTGACTCGAAGAAGTTAAACTTTAACTTATTGGTTGAAACTTCGTTAGTAGGAGCCTTCGTTACTATCGCTTACTAATTTTAAATCTTGTTTGATTCAAATAAACATTTTTGCGTTACACTGTCGATCTTATCTCTTTGAAAATACTTGCCTTTGAGGTAATTTTGAAAATGATTGATTAACTACTCATTATTTTTTTTGTAAGGTTGTTAGCTTTCATATTCCTAACCAACTCGTTATCTTAATTCAAAGTAACCAAACCCTAAAGTTAATCACCGTTATATCAAGCCATAAGTAAAGAGCCCCGATCCTTTCGTTGTTGACTTCCTTGTGTAAAATGCAATCAAGCCGGACTTTTTCGTAGGCTGACGTCGTGGATCAAGATGGCAAGTTGATAGGTATCATTGTGAGGTGCTTTATCCAGATAAGGGATAGAAGTCACAATTGGTATTAATGTGACGACTTATCCAAGTCTTGGACGAGAGTAATAGCTTTTGAATGATATTTCTATCATTAATAAATTTCTTGGCGTATTCTTGAAGACTTCCTAGCCTACCCTAGAACGTGAAATCAATTTTGTATTGATTTCAAGACAAAAACCCATTTCTTAAACCTCAAATATTTCTTCAACTAAAAGGATCATTTACGTGGATTATGATGAAAGTCATAATAAAAGTATAGAACTGATGAAAATCATGGGTATATGAAGTATTAGTAAGTTTTAAGATGAGTTATGTTGGTTAGTATGTGAAAACATGAAAGTTTTTAGAAATCACAAAGAGTTGAAAATCGATTTTGGTGAAAACGTAACATGAAATTCAATTGACCATATCTCCTATTATATTTTGAATTTTTGAGTGTGGTCAAGTCCTAGAGTTAAATCTATGAGTTACCTAACTAATCCAAGTGGAATTACTGGAAAAGGTGTTGTAGATTTTTGTGTGGACTGAATTTAGCAAAGGAGGGCAAAGCTGTAAAAACCTAAAAAAGTTGCTGCCATGATTTTAGAGGGCTGTTTCGGCCACTTAAATTATGAGAAAAATTCTGGCCTTTTGGGACATGAAGGTATATGGTATAAAGTACCTCCTGTCCAAAAATGAGCTCATTCTGACTTAAAATGAGCAAGTTATGACTATTTCAATATTTAGGTTTTTCGATGAAAAACGCTATAACCGGAGTTCTATAACTCCGATGACCATGAAATTTAAACTGGAAGCTCACGTTAACATGGGTAAGGTCCTGTCAAGATTTGGGAATTTTTGGAGTTAAACTTGAGGTAGCTAATTTCTTAAGGAATTAATTAGAAATTGATTTTTGAAAAATAGTAAATGAATTTTAAAAATTCCGAGAAAAATATATTTTCATTATGGGACTATATTATGCTAAAACCCAGAAAAGAAATATTTTTGGGACTGATTTGGTATTTTTCATGAAAATAGTTTAGTTACGAACATATGACTTAAATATGTTATGTGAAGTAACAAAGTTGAAAATAGGATTTTATGGCTAGAGAATCCTATATGTAATATATACATATATTTTTTTGATGAGGATTTGATAATTGGTGATGATATCTTATGAGTATGGCATTTTGAATGATTAAATGCATTATATGGTAAAAGCGTAAACAATTGAGATAAATTGTTTATAAATTTAAGAAGTGATTAAAATATTGTTAAAATATTAATGATATTAGATTATGAGATTATTAAGTGATTGATAACATGGGGATATTCTTGAATCCGGATAAATTATATTATAAATGTTTAATATTTATCCTTTATCTCATTTGATTGATTCTTTATATCATTATCCTCACGTTTATATTACGTTGAAAGTCATCTCGTGGCGCCTGTAGTGAATAGATGGACTTGGTATGATTATGACTGTGGATTGTTCGGTATAATCATAACCGTAATTGAAAAACACGATTATCTTTTGGTCGTAGTGCATGGATAATTTGTGGTCGTGATACTAATGAATACACGATTATCTTTCGCACGTAGTGCATGGATAATTTGTGGTCGTGATACTAATGAATACACGATTATCTTTTCGTAGTAGTGCATGGATAATTTGTGGTCGTGATACTAATGAATACACGATTATCTTCGCACGTAGTGCATGGATAATTTGTGGTCGTGATACTAATGAATACACGATTATCTTTCGCACGTAGTGCATGGATAATTTGTGGTCGTGATACTTAATGAATACACGATTATCTTTGGCCGTAGTGCATGGATAATTCGTGGTCATGATACTAATGAATATCCTCGCCCGTAGTGCGTGGATGATTCGATGATATAGATTAATTATTGAAATTGAGTCTCAAAGAATGAAATATTAATTCATGGATGTGGTAAAAGTCATCTTTGGTCAGAAGTGCATTGATAGATTTGGTATGATTATGACCAAGGATTATTCTAAGATAATCACGATCAGATTGAAAACACGAATATCCTTGGCGCTGGTGCATGGATAATTCGTGGTCGCGGATACTATTAAGTCTGCGTCTCAAAGATTATTGGTTTTTATAGTTGTATATCTTTGCCTATAAAGTGCAAAGATGAATTGTGAATAAATATCTTTGGTAGGATAACAAAGATGAATTTAATGTTTTCAAACGATAAAGGTATTCAAGGTATCTTCACCTCTTTATCATACTGTGTATCGCACCCTAATTTCGAGGGCTTAAATTCCATAAGGAGGGAGATTGTGAGACCCCAGATTTTATCAATAAAGATTTAAATTTTGTCGAAATAATTTTTAATATTATGGTGTGAATTTGAGATAATATTATAGTTATGGGTAGTATTTATAAATTTTGCAAAGTATGCAAGTTGTTATAAAATATTCGTTTGGTCTGGGAATATTCTTTTTGTTTAGGAATATTCGCACAACTACTCAATCATTGGTGTGGACCCCACAATGTAATTATCATTTGATCGAGAAAACGACAAAAATATTTTATAAAAATAACTACGGAGGTGTTACCGTTAAAACTGTTGAACTACCCGGTGGTAAAAGTACGATGAATATGCTGTGGTTGATAAGAAGACACACCAGATTGATTATCGATGCTTACGTGAGAAGTCACTCACCTACGCTTTCAATTATCAAGCTACAAAGAATCACGATCATATCTCTTATATTATTGATTCAATTATTGTCACAAAGATCATCTCGTATAATATGTTATATTATTAATTGAGACGACAAGTTATAAATGATTAATATTTGTTGAAAGATTAAAAATGTGTTGATTAAAAATAAAATGATTTGTGGTAATATTTATTCAATTCTTAATGTATATAAAGAGTCTCATATGGACGTTTGTGGTAAGTTTGATTATTTTATGGGGGCCCATATGTCATTATCTAAAAGTCTCTTCGTCAATAAGTAATTACCTTTGTGAATAGTAATTACCTTCGTCAATAGTATTTACCTTGATCGATAGTAATTACCTTCGGCCAATAGTAATTACCTTTGTGAATAGTAATTACCTTCGTGAATAAGTAATTTACCTTCATCAATAGTAATTACCTTCGTCAATAGTAATTACCCTTATGAATAGTAATTACCTTCGTCAATAGTAGTAATTACCTTTACCAGACGTCAAACCACTTGCCGCTTCACATTACAGCGCCGAACCACTTGTCGTTTTCACATTACAAAAGGCCGAACCACTTGTCGTTTCACATTACAAGCGCGTCAAACCACTTTTCTTTTCACATCACCAAATCGTCAAGCCACTTGCCTTTTCACGGCATGGCAGGTGTTAAGCTAGAAATCTTCTATAAATAGAGGCCTAGTGCTTCATTATTTTCACTTAATTCAATGAAACTGAGAGAGAAACTATAGAGAAAGAAGAAAAGTATTCTCGCTACTTCACCTTCGCCAATATTCAGTTCTTCTAAGGTAGGGAATATTATTTGTTGTAATTCGTAAGGGGTGTTATTCTTTCTTATTCATGAAGAGAAATGTTGTTATTCCATCGCTTATTATTCTCATTGGAATAACTCGTATACGTGGTTTACCCTATACTTGGTGACATTCTTCTATTATTCTCATTGGAACATCCTGCTCATGTGTTTTACAATCGACCGGTTCCGCTCTTTATTATTATTCTCATTGGAACATCTCATGTGTGTGTTTTACACCGGACTCGGTTAAAATCTTTATTATTCTCGCTGGAACATCCGTCGTGTGTTTTACACCGGACTGGTTAAAATCTTTATCATTCTCGCTGAATATCCTATTCGTGTGTTTTACACCGATCCGGTTTCATCTTTATTATTATTCATTGGAACATCCTCGCTTTGTGAATTTCACCGACTCGGTTCCGTTATTATTATTCATTTGAATAACCCGCCTACGCAAGCAACCGCATGCATGGTGATTTCTTTTGTTATTCCATTCTTTATTATACCCAAATTGGTTAAATCTTTGACTTCTATACTCCATGAAATTAGTGGAATATCCTCGATATTCAAGGCTTCATCCAAAGATCTTTTCATGGAAATATTCTTCCGATCATTCTTGAATTTTACTCTACAAAACAAGATCATTTGACAATTTGGACGTTAATAATTCTCGGATAAAATAATTCTTGAACTTGTTTTATTGAATTATTATGTCATCATCATCATCCTCATGTTATATTATGTTATCTTCTTGGCTACGTGTATGTATAGATGAACTTAGTATGATTATGACCTGTGGATCATTCTAAGATATAATCATGGCTTGTTATAAATGATGTGATAAAAGTCCTCAAAGCATTCAGAATGCGATGATGGATAGTTTTTGGCATGATTATGACCAGAGGTGATTCGGTAGATAGTCATGACCATTGATAATTTGATGAATATCCTCGTCAGTAGTGCGAGGGGTGATTCGATGATGTGGATTATTTATTAAAGTCGAGTCTCAACTATAACAAATGATGAAAAACTTTTAAAACCTAAAAGATAGTAGACTTTATTCTCTACTTGACTCTTTTAATGGATCGCTTATTCCACCGCAGCTTAAACTTGTTGTCTATTGTATTTTATCGGTTTAACAATCGTTCAAGGCTAATGATAAATTATTCGCATTATCTTAGTCATAATATTTCATCGGGCTAGTTGAGCTCACCCTTTTCTTTCACCGTTTCTCTTGTGAAATGAGAACATAGCCGGGACGAGTCTGGGAACAGAGTAATGGTCCAGAGGATAGATTAGTAGTCCTCACTATTCGTGAAAATAGTGTGATAATAGTTGTAATGAGGACTCCTTTTGAGTTTGTATAATATCTAGTAGACAATATTTGTATTCAAACTCATAGTTTATGTCGTCAGATTGCATACACTACGCTTATATTAATAAGTTGTATTTGAATTTATGTACCATGTAAGTGGCGACCCAAGATGGGTGACGATACCTAATTTTGGGGCGCCACGGTTGGTATCGAGCTTAGGATATGATCCCGCTAAGATGTGAGAATAAGATTAGGAGGGAGAGACGGGGAATACCTTCTTAGTATGACCTACCTAAGTTTATTTGGTATTTGATTGGTCACGTAGTATAGTGATAATATGTTGTATGTCAATTAACCTTTATTTTGTGGCGGTGTTTGAAAATGGCATCCAGAATGTTGAGAATAACAATGGAGCACAGGAGACTATTGATTCTCCATGATCAATAATCGGGATAATGTGCAAATGGGATGGCGATAATCCTCCCGTAAACAACAACACCGATCAATAATGACGAACGACGAGACGCTTAAGAAGTTTTTAGAATTCATGCAACATCAAAGTAAAGCGATTCTCGCCCAAAAACGTAGGTGGAAACACGGAAAAGTCAATGTAAGACCCCTAATTTTATGAAATAAAAGTATTCAATTTTTCTATTCAAGAAATGGTTAAATTGATAAAAGTTAAAGTTAAGGGTGATATATGAAATTTTTTCAAAATACACAAATGGTTATAAAATATTCATTGTTGCTTGGAATATTCGTCGTCGGAAATATTCTTTCCGTCTTGAGAATATTCGCACGACGCACGCAGCCTATTTATGGGCCCCATAACGTAATAATCGCTTGAAGAAGAAAACGACAAAATTGAAGTTTTTAAATAACGGCGTAGTTGTTATCAATTAACATCGTTGAATACCCTATGGTTAAAATATAAAGAATACGCGGTTTGCACAACAAAGAAGATTACCAGATTGCATACAAAGAGATTTTGAATTATTGATTCTTACGTAAGAAGGCACTACTCAATAATTGTTACAAAGAATTACTATTCAATATTTTATTTTATTGATTCAATAATTGTACGTTGAAATTTTATATTATCGTTGTTTCAATAATTATCACCGCACAATATTTTCCATTATCGATCAATAATTCATATTATTTGAATAATATTATTAGATAGCATTATTGGCAATGTCTAGAAAGTTCTCACAAGGAGAGGTTTGGTCACCTAATCAATTGGCGCCAAGAAGGAGAAATCCTTATCTGAAAGCCCCTCTTTCCTCAGAAACTACCGTCATCATTATCATGGATTTCGTAATATTATTTGTGAATAATTAATTATTGATTTATATGATAAGGAAATATTTATTTGATGTGAATATAAATGATGGATTTATTTATGTGGTTATAAATGAAGGAATTAATGTTGAGGTATTTTATCAAGATTTTTTTTCTGAATGAAGGTATTAAAAATTAAACCTGTGTGTTTTTAGATATATCATGTGAGTTATAATTTTTAATCCGACCGTTGGATCGTTGTAATTTTTGGATATGTTATATATATATAAGTTGAGTATATGTCCACAAATTTTGAACCGTTAAAATGAACGTATGATTTGTTATGAATTTTAAGAGGTGAATGGTTCGTAAATTGTCAAGTATTATAATTTAGCATTTTGGTGTGAAAATTTAGAATTGAGTGGGCCCCACTTGTGGTTGGTGAAGAAATGTGCTGAATTTTATTTCAAATGTGGTGGGTGGGAATAGTAGTAGTGTAAAGCCATCTCAAGTGCAGTCAAGTCTGCTAAAATTTTCCTATAAATAGAGGGCTAAGTTAGAATTGAAAATCACACCGTAAACAAAAGCTTTTCTTTTCTCTCTAGATTATTGAGTGTATTTTGTGAGTATTTAGATACTTGGTGAGTTGATATTCATCGCTGCAAGTTTTCTTCAATCATATATCCGATATCCAAATGAAAGTGCCGCTTTTCGAGGTAAGTGGAAGTGCGGATTTTAAGAGTTATTATATTTTTTAGTTCGTATTTTTCTCGACCTTCAAAAAATTATGGAAAAATTTGAAATGATATGTTGATGAGTTTTATTGATTGTGTCCAAAATGGTGATTTTTGGATGTATAGATTAAGAGTTATGAATTTAATGAGAAAAGACTATTTTAAAAGTAACCGCTTATAACTCCTTATGGTTAACTCCAAAATTGATAAAATTTTATTGGGAGTACATCTATATAATATCAAGTGTACTCTGTGAATTTGAAATTTTGGATAAAAGTACAATTTATGATAAATGTCTAAATATTCTATGGTTTTGGCCATATGAAAAATAGTAAATGAATTTTAAAAATTCTAAGAAAAATATATGTTCAATATGGGACTATATTCTGCTAAATCCCGTAAAAAGAAATATTTTTGAACCGATTTGGTATTTTTCATGAAAATGGACTAGTTATGAATAAATGAATTAAATATGTTATGTGAAGGAAGAAAATTGGAAAATATGATTTTATGGCTTGAGAATCATATATGTGGTATATGCAGATTTTTGATGAGGGTTTTGGTTATTGGTGATGAAATTTTATAAGTTTGGCATTTTATGATGATTAAATGCATTATTTAGTAAAGTGTAAACAATTAAAATAAATTGTTTATAAGTTTAAGAAATGTTATTCTTTCAATATCATTATACCAAATATTGGTATGGATTTTATTGTGGAATTTCTACCTTTTTTGTCGTGGTTACTATTCATGGTTACTATTCATGAGTTACTATTCACGAAAGTTACTATTCACAGTACATACTATTCACTACAAAATTGGTTTCTTTTTCTAACCAAATTATAGTTGATTTATGAATATTACTCTCGGAGATTAAAACTATATATTGATTATATTGATTTTATTATCATATATAATATTTTTATAACCTCGATGTTGAAATTCTCTTTCACTGAGTATAAAGATGGGTAGATTATTCGTACGATCACGATTTACTAGGGTTCTCTTTGGCCAAGAGTGAAAAGTTGAATGTGATCGGTATGATCATGACCATCAATTTATAATTGAATATCTTTAGCTTAAGTGCAAAGGTGAATCGATCAACATGGTTATAATTATTGTTTATATAAATTTTCAAATGATTATATATTTCGAGATATTAATATAATTTGGCCTCAGAGTGCAAATATGAATGTTGAGGAATATCTTTCGGCCGTAGTAAACAAAGATGAATCTTCGTTAATGAATATCTTTATCTTTGGCCAGTAGTAAAAAAAGATTTAATGTCATTGAATATCTTTCGCCAGCAAAGTAGTGCGAAGATGAATCGTGGATGAATATCTTTGGCCAGTAGTGCAAAGATGAATTTATTAGTATGATTATGAATATGAACTGTGATTTGGTATAACCATGATCTTTGATGTTTCAGGTAAAGACATGTGATGAAAATTATATTCGTCCTGGGTACGAAGAGGAATTTAGAATTACAATTATGATTATGAGATATTCATATAATTGTGGAAAGGAACTGCTGATTGATGTTACAGGATAAAACATTGTTGGTGGACTTTTAACACGGAGAAGATAATAGATCAGATTGTCTATTCGACTCTTCTAATGGATCGCTTCGTTCACCGCAACTATGGTTGAAATTTTTATCATCTACCATATGTTCTAAATCTCGATTTGTTATTGATGAAGGCTATTGATAATTTAATTATCTTTAGTCATGATATTCTTTATCGAAGCTAGTCAGTGCTCACCCTTTTGCTTCACAATTCCTTTCGTGTAATAAAAGTGTAAAAGTCGAAATGGGGTAATAAGGGAATAGTAATCGGTGGTCTCTAAATGTGGAGTTCTCCCTAAACAACAGAGATAGACAAGTGTGTCAGTATACATCTTTTAGTAGTTATATTTGGTGAATCATATATATAGAGAGGCTAACCCAACGTTGGAAGGGTGTTTTGCCACTATCATACAAGATGTCTAATGACATACAACCTCGTGTCATCATAAGATGTGGTCAGGTTTCATCCACTTCGTCGAGTATATTTACCAAAGCACTACCTATATAATCTTGGTGTTTGTTTGAAGTATAATTCTCAATTTGAGACAAGTTGGAGATAATGATAAATCAAGAGAAGACTCACCATTGGGAAGAATATGATAGTAATCTTCTCGCTTTTTTTTTGGGGTCTATCGGGTCAACCAAGGATAATTCTATGGCCATATGATATCTATCATAACCTAGAAGCACGACCTCCCATGCACGAAGGTTTCTTGAGCACTTCCCAAAGATTTTAATTTCTAAAACAGTTTTTGACTATACCTTTATGTAAGGTGTCATTGTGAGGTGTTATCCACGGTTGGGACGAGAGTCACATTTGGTATATATTTGTATCCAAACTCACAAAGATATGTGTTGTTGTAATTTACACGACAATTGTTGTAATAAAGTCAGTAGTTATTTTTTCGTATCATGTATTTGGCGCACTCGTAATAGGTTGGATGGAATGGACCTATTTTGGGGTGTCACGCTTGGTATCGTAGCTTAGGATACGATCTCTCCATGAGATCGGGGAATAGAACTAGAGGGAGAGATGAGTAAATCCTTCGCTAAAGTGTGTCCTACCTAAGCTTATTTGTTGGTCACCATAATATCGGGATATTATGTGATATGTTAATTTGTTCAATTAACCCTTGTTTTGAAGTCGTATTCTAGAATGATATCCTAAAATATGAGGAGATGAGCAATGGAGAAATCATGATGATGTGGAAGATGGAATCAAATGAAAGCAAGGTATTCTCAACTCTTTGAAATACTGTGCACGAAATTTTGGGACAAAATTTCATAAGGAGGGAGATTGTAAGACCCCAAATTTTATAAAATAAAAGTATTCAATTTTTCTATTCAAGAAATGGTTAAATTGATAAAAGTTAAAGTTAAGGGTGATATATGAAATTTTTTCAAAATACACAAGTGGTTATAAAATATTCATTCATTGTTTGGGAATATTCGCTTGGTCGTGGAATATTCTTTCCGTTGGGAATATTCAGACGACGCACGCAGCCTATTTTCAGGGCCCCATAATGTAATAACCGCTTAAATGAAGAAAACGACAAATTTAAGTTTTTATAAATAACTACAGAATTTGTATAAGTAACATCGCTGAATACCGATGGTTAAAATACAAAGAATACGCGTGGGTCGCACAAGAAGACACCAGATTGCACAAAGATTTTTGAATTATTGATTCTTACGTAAGAAGGCACTACTCAATAATTGTTACAAAGAATTATCGCTCAATATTTTATTTTATTGATTCAATAATTGCTACGTTGATATTTTATATTATTATTGTTTCAATAATTATCACCGCACAATATTTCCATTATCGATCAATAATTCATATTATTTGAATAATATTATTAGATAGCATTATTGGCAATGTCTAGAAAGTTCTCACAAGGAGAGGTTTGGTCACCTAATCAAGCGCCAAGAAGGAGAAATTCTTATCGAAAGCCCCTCTCCTCGAACTACCCGTTGTCATTATTGTGATTTCGTAATATTATTTGTGAATAATTAATTATTGATTTATATGATAAGGAAATATTTATTTGATGTGAATATAAATGATGGATTTATTTATATGGTTATAAATGAAGGAATTAATGTTGAGGTATTTTATCAAGATTTTGTTTTGAATGAAGGTATTAAAAATTAAACCGTTGTTTTTAGAGATATATATGTGAGTTATAATTTTTAATCCGACCGTTGATCGTTGTAATTTTTGGATATGTTATATATATATAAGTTGAGTATATGTCCACAAATTTTGAACCGTTAAAAATGAACGTATGATTTGTTATGAATTTTAAGAGGTGAATGGTTCGTAAATTGTTCAAGTATAAATTTAGCATTTTGGTGGAAAATTTAGAATTGAGTGGGCCCCACTTGTGGTTGGTGAAGAAATGTGCTGAATTTTATTTCAAATGTGGTGGGTGGGAATAATAGCAGTAAAGCCATCGTGTTGCAAAAGTCAAGTCCGCTAAAATTTTCCTATAAATAGAGGGCTAAGTTAGAATTGAAAATCACACCGTAAACATAAGCTTTTCTCTTTCTCTCTAGATTATTGAGTGTATTTTGTGAGTATTTAGATACTTGGTGAGTTGATATTCATCGCTGCAAGTTTCCTTCAAATCATATATCCGATATCCAAATGTAAGTCGCTTTTTTTTGAGGTAAGTGGATTTTAAGGATTTTTATGGTTATTATGTTTTTCAATTGCATTTTTCCGACCTTCGTAAAATTTTGGAAAAATTTGAAATGATATGTTGATGAGTTTTATTGATTGTGTCCAAAATGGTGATTTTTGGATGTATAGATTAAGAGTTATGAATTTTATGAGAAAAGACTATTTTAAAAGTAACAGCTTCTAAGTCCTTGTGGTTAACTCCAAAATTGATGAAATTTTTATTGGGAGTACATCTATATAATATCAGTGTACTCTGTGAATTTTGGAAATTTTGGATAAAAGTACAATTTATGATAAATGTCTAAATATTCGGCGGTTTTGGCCATATGAAAAATAGTAAATGAATTTTAAAAATTCTAAGAAAAATATATGTTCAATATGGGACTATATTCGCTAAATCCCATAAAAGAAATATTTTTGGAACCGATTTGGTATTTTCATGAAAATGGACTAGTTATGAATAAATGAATTAAATATGTTATGTGAAGGAAGAAAATTGGAAAATATGATTTTATGGCTCGAGAATCATATATGTGGTATATGCAGATTTTTGATGAGGGTTTTGGTTATTGGTGATGAAATTTTATAAGTTTGGCATTTTATGATGATTAAATGCATTATTTAGTAAAGGTAAACAATTAAAATAAATTGTTTATAAGTTTAAGAAATGTTATTCTTTCAATATCATTATACCGAAATATTGGTATTAATTTTATTGTGAAATTTCTACCTTTTTGTGTCAGGGTTACTATTCATGAGTTACTATTCATGAGTTACTATTCACGAGTTACTATTCACTACAAAATTGGTTTCTTTTTTTAATCAAATTATAGTTGATTTATGAATATTACTTGAAATTAAAGATTAAAACTACATATTAATTTTATTATCATATATAATATTTTTATAACCCTAATGTTGAAATTTCTTTCACTCGAGTATAAAGATGGGTAGATTATTGGTATGATCACGACTAGAGTTCTCTTCGCCAAGAGAGTGAAAAGTTGAATCGCGACCGGTATGATCATGACCATTGAATTTATAATTGAATATCTTTTAGCTTAAGTGCAAAGGTGAATCGATCAACATGGTTATAATTATTGTTTATATAAATTTTCGAAATGATTATATATTTTTCGAGATATTAATATATTTGGCCCAGTAGAAAAATATGAATTGTTGAGGAATATATCGTAGTGCAAAGATGAAGTGATGAATAGATGAGTGCAAAAGATTTGTTAATGAATATCTTTGGCCCAGAGTGCAAAAAGATGACTCGTTGTTGAATATCTTTGGCCAAAAAGTAAAAGATGAACTGTGGATGAATATCTTTGGCCAGTAGGCAAAAGATGAATTTATTAGTATGATTATGAACATGAATCGTGATTTGGTATAACCATGATATTTGATGTTTCGTAAAGACATGTGATGAAAATTATATTCATCCCGGATGAAGAAGAGGAATTTAGAATTACAATTATGATTATGAGATATTCATATAATTGTGGAAAGGAACTGCTGATTGATATTGTGGATAAAATATTGTTGGTGGACTTTTAACACGGAGAAGATAATAGATCGTATTGTCTATTTGACTCTTCTAATGGATCGCTTCGTTCACCGCAACTATGGTTGAAATTTTATCATCTACCATATGTTCTAAATCGATTTATTATCGATGAAGGCTATTGATAATTTAATTATCTTTAGTCATGATATTCTTTATCGAAGCTAGTTGTGCTCACCCTTTTGCTTCACAATTCCTTTTCGTGTAATAAAAAGTAGCCGGGTCGAAAGGGGTAACAAAGGAATAGAATCATGGTCTTTAGCTTTGGAGTTCTCCCTAAACAAAGATATAGACAAGTGTCAGTATACATCTTTTAGTAGTTATATTTGGTGAATCATATAGGAGAGAGCGAACCCAACGTTGGAAGGGTGTTTTGCCACTATCATACAAGATGTCTAATGACATACAACCTCGTGTCATCATAAGAGATGTGGTTGTGCTCATCCACTTGCCGAGTATATTTACGGAAAGCACTACCTATATAATCTTGGTGTTTGTTTGAAGTATAATTTCAATTTGAGACATGTTGGAGATAATGATAAATCAAGAGAAGACTCACCATCGGGAAGAATATGATAGTAATCTTCTCGCTTTTTTTGGGGGTCTATTGGGTCAACCAAGGATAATTTATGGCCATATGATATCTATCATAACCTGTAAGCATGGCCTCCCACGCATATACGAAGGTTTCTCGAGCACTTCCCAAAGATTTTAGTTTCTAAAACAGCTTTTGACTATACCTTTATGTAAGGTGTCATTGTGAGTTGTCATCCACGGTTGGGACATGTGTCACATTTGGTATATATTTATATCAAAACTCACAGTATATGTGTTGTTGTATTTTGCACGACAATTGTTGTAATAAAGTTGTAGTTATTTTCTGTACCATGTATTTGGCGACTCAGAATGGGTTGGATGGAATGGACCTATTTTGGGGGGCGCCATAGTCAACTTAACTTATAAGTCATAAATTAAATTAAAACAAGCTCATAATGATTTATAAGTTAAAATAAATATAAATATTACTAAATATGACTAATAAAAAGAGAGGCAAAATAAATATATATTACGGGCCCTATTCAGGAATAACTTATAAGTTGTTTTTTCATTATAAGGTGTTTGCCAACCACTTATTTTTTTACTTAAAATTGACTTATAAGTTGAGTTTTAAGTCAAAAAAATAAGTAATTATTTTTGACTTCTTTATTTAAAAATGACTTATAAGTCATTTTAAAATAAGTTTGTTTGACAAAATGTAATGTTTATTTTGCCCCTCTTTTATTTTGACCTTTTTTAAATAATGTCTTTTTTCGTAATCTTTATATTTATTTTAACTTATAAGTCATTATGAGCTGAACACCTTCATAACTCGTTTTAACTTAATTTATGACTTATAAGTCAAATTAATGCCGAACGATTTTACTTACAAGTCATAGCTTAAAACAATTTATAAGTCAACTTATATTTTAACTTATAAGTCATTTTAAAATAAATTATTTCTGAATAGGCCATATACATAGTCAAACTAACTTATAAGCTATTTTTAAATAAATTTACTTCTTCTTTTTTTAACTTAAAACTTAATTTATAAGTAAAAATAATAATTTTAAAACAACTTAGGTTGGTTTGACCAACTTATAAGAGCATCTCAAGCAGTGTTGGTGTGCACAAATTTTAGACTTTATTTAGTCTAGGAACACATATCTCGCTCCAACAGATGGACTAAATAGTCCATCGAATTTTTCGACGAGGCACAAAGACTATGTATATCAAGGAATAAGAGTTGGTGGATTATAATTGTGACTGTAATTTTTAATATATTTAAATGAGAGAGATGGTTGAAAAAAGAAAATGAAAAATGTGGATGCTGAAGAAGGAGAAATTGCTAAAGAAGATGAAGGGCCAAGACTGCTTTAATGGATATAAAAAAAATTAATACGGTAATTTTTTTGGTCAGAACCATAATAAAATACCAACTAATAGAAATTACAAATATAAATTGAAAAATTTATAAATGTGTATAATTATAAGTATTTTGTTAATAATAATTTATATTTTTATTATATTTAATAGTATTTTTTTAAAATTCATTAATTATTTTAATATTTTATATTATAGTCAACCATAATATAAAGATAGTCCAATAGTACTGAAGATAGTTAATCTGATGCTAAGAAGGGTCGAAGACTAAAAAACACGAGTATTTCATACGAACTAAATATAGTCCACGATAGTCCATCTGCTGGAGCTCTATGTTGTTCCCGAACAGGGTAGCCAGTCGGGTATCTCTTTCTTCTCCGTTTGTCGGATTTCTCTTCCTCTCTTACTCTTCGTACAATATCCTTGGTTCAACTCTCTCCTTTTAGCATGGATTCTTATACTCCATTACTCGAGCGAACTCGAGTCCCTCAACCATCACTACAAAGTTACGCCGTGATCTCGATTTTCGAGAAGCTCCGATCAGCCCCACCCCACCTCGACCCCGACTCCGACCTGGGAAGAGACGCCATAACCCAATGTCTCCGCTCCACCTCTCCCGCCGTCGTCGACCAGTCCGTTCGGGAGCTTTGCCGCCTTGTGAAAGACTCTAAATTGGATGTTTCCCGCGGTTTACTGGAGCTCCAATCCGCCCTCGAAGGCTCCGATACGCGCTTTGTTATCGTGTTCGTTAAAGGGCTAGGGTTTCTCGTTAGATTAGGGTTCCAAAACAGCCCCTCTTCATTCCGATTTCATTCTTTAGAAGTTCATCCGTTTGTTAAGGTGACAAAACTATACTTCTCTTTTTAAGTCAATTATCAATAGTATTGTTATCTAAAATTTGAATTTTGTGTGGGTGGCAGATACTGTCTTGCAGAGCAGAAGTTCAGTCAGAACTTGTGCAACAAGTGGTTTTATTTATGGTGCAGAATAAGAAACTGGGAATGGTGGAAGTGTGTGAATTCTTAATGCCCTTTTTGAATTTTATGATTATAAAAATGTCCTATTCCACTTCGTTCTTTAGGACTTTATTTTCATCGATGGCATCTGTTTGTTGTTTATATCCTGTGGAAGCAATGCCTGTTATCAAACTTTTACTGAGATGTCTAAGATATTTTCCTTGCAAGAATTCTGAAGTAAGTACTCTTCCTGGGCAAAGTATTTTAAGTGTTGTTTATAGTTGTTTTTACAAGTGTTTTAGTTTTTTATGGGTATTACCAAGCAAGAAAAACAATAAAAAAATTACAGTATAATGTCAAAACATTTTTAATCGATTAAAATTGTTTATGTTTGATATATTATATATATATATATATATATATATATATATATATATATATGCAACTTCACGCCTTATTGATGTCTTTTGTTAATTTTGTAGGAAATTTCTAATATTTCTGATTTTATGAAAAACATGGCGGATATGTTTATTGTGGTTTTGCGGCATTTGGTGGGAAAAGGACTGGTATGCCTATCAATATCACGTATTTATTCGTTCATTTATGTTGCTTTTCCTTTATAATTTGGGATTTTATTTTATTGAAGTTTCATTTACTTGTTGGACTTATTACTTTGGTAAATTGCTATCAATGTTTGCAGCTGGTTCACGAGGTTCAGTTGTGTTGTGTGGAACTGCTTGAAACTTTGTTTTCACTGCAGACTTATCTTAACAAGTGTTCTGGTGGGAGTGAGGCAGTTATTGAAATATCAAGATCCTTAGTATTGGTCCAGAAAGAGCTTGGCTTGAGTTATATACCTGAGCTGTCATCAGTGGTATTGTCATTGTTTGTTACTCTTGTTCAGTCAGAGCTTGAGCACGAACAACTATCTACTCTGAAATTTTTTTTCCTGCTCTTCAAGTGGAAAACTGAAAATGGTATATCGAAATCTCTTCATGAGTTTAATTTCATGTCATCA
Source organism: Panax quinquefolius (assembly GCA_020205615.1). Taxonomy (NCBI): domain Eukaryota; kingdom Viridiplantae; phylum Streptophyta; class Magnoliopsida; order Apiales; family Araliaceae; genus Panax; species Panax quinquefolius. Next base: position 24,398,098 of record CM035169.1, on the reverse strand, counting down.
TGTCTAAATATACTTATGAACTGTAGAAGTGTCAGTTTCTTACTTAAAAAGTTGTCCCTTGAACTGATTAATGTGCATCTCTCCTGTACAGATTTGTTAGGTTTACTTCTAAAAGTTGATAGTGGCATTTCATTGTTATACTCTCTTTATCCCAAAATTAGAATTGGATTTTACTTTTTTCAATGTCCCAAAGTATAAAAGTCCACTTTCGATAATGTTCCAACTCATTATATTTGAAGAGTTTTTTAATTTACCATTGTTATCTAGAATTCAATATTTTTGTGTTAAATACAATTTATCCACGTCCCCACCCCCCTAAAAAATAAAAGATTAACTTTCATATGTATACTCTTATTTTTGGAGAGAGGTAGTATTTATTGCACTATGGAAGAAACTTGGTCCAGTCTATTTTTCTTCTTTTCTGGACGTTTCAATTCGCTTAAAAATTTCGTAGCAACGACTTTATTGTGCATATATTTACATTTTTTCCTGTTCCTACAATGAAATTTGAGCTGAAACGCATGCAAACAGGCAGATCTTCTTCCGCAGCATCCTTGTGCATGATACAAAAGAATTGTATATCACGGTGCTTATGGAAAAACTTAGCCAAACAAAGTATGTATAATTTTCAACGTCGTCTAATGGCTATGACCTTAGAGTTCTTATTGGCTTAAATTTGTTATGGCATTGGTGTTGCTATCAAATAGAATTGATTACTGAATAATTTCCTTCAATACCTATTACTTTCTTCCTCCAGTACAAACTGTCAGTGATTATGTGCTTGCTTTTACAGATTATGTTGTTAGCCAAGCTGTAGAGGAATTGGATGAAGAACTTTTATTCATTTATCCTGTCATCAACCTTATGTCCTCTCCTTCTGTATCTGTTAAACAAGCAGCAAGTGATTTGCTTTCCATGTTCGGAAAGCTCTCAATAAATTTGTTGAATACACGAAAAGAAGGTTGAATCACGCAAGGGAAAATACTATCTATTAGCAGACCGGGGCATATATTTTTCAGACTTCTGCAACATCTGTGGTTTCAGGTTTAGTGTCATTATCTTATACTTATACTTGAAAGTTAGAAATCGTATTACCTTATGATTAACATGTTCCATTGTATTGTAATTTTTAGGATCAATCTTTGGTATCTGGTTCATTTTATCTAAAGTTAAATTCTAATGGTGAGACCAATTTGAAAGAAATTCACAACTTGCGAAAGACATGGACTTTTCTAATAAACGAGTATTCGGTACGGGCTGTTGAAAGACGGAAGTTGTACCTACCTATCTCTCAGTCTCAGGAAATCTTTCTTAACGGTAGATACATATTAAGTTCTTTCCAAACCATCTCCTTTTCAAATTTACATTAAATTGGGTTGGTTTATTTTGGTGATTTCTTTTTGCGCTGTAGCACTGTATCCTTTTTTTGTCCCTTTCAGAGATGGCTTCTTTTCTTAGTGCAATTGCGAGTGTTCTTGTCATGCACCATATGTTGGGGAGCTCTGCTGTAGATCTCTTGGCTGTTACTGGCAACTTGGACCCTAAACTTGGTGTTCCGCTGTTATTAGTCATTTTATTTTACAGTAACATGTTCTCTGGTAAAGATAAAGCTACAGACTTCCATGACATGCTGGTGAGTCATAGTTTTTTTCTAGCTCATATGCCAAGTGATTAGAGACCAGTTTTCCTTTTGGTTGTCAATTTTACTGCTATCTTAGTGAGATTTCTATCATTTACTGCTGCAGCTAAAGCTTCTGGGAATACTCCCATCGCTTGCTTCACATCCTGCAATGATTCCACTCATTGTTCAGACTATTTTGCCAATGCTTCAAAATGATACCAAACCGTATGTTCTCTACACAATTATCTTTGTATTTGTAAGAATTTTATATGATCTCTATACTGCATTCTCATGCCTTTTAATAGGTCTGCACCTAATCCACACCTAATAGAACTCTCGATGGATGTAACCAACACCAAACTGGTTAATGACCTATGACTATATGTTGGTAGAACTCTCGATGGATGTAACCAACACCAAACTGGTTGGTTAATGACCTCTGACTGTATGTTGGTGATCTCATTGGCTGTATTTGTTATGTCATCAGTACCGAGCCTTTTTCACTTATTTAAATCCCTTATATGAACAAAGGCCTTACATATTGTTCAGTGTCTCAACTATTCTGTTGTATGTGTGTAGAAATCTATTATTCTACTTCTTGGGTGTGCTGACTCCTCTAGGAGCTATAAATAGAAACAAACTCTCTACATATTGTCATGGATATGCGCTTGTGTGATTAGGAAACAAGAAATATCTATTCGATCTTTCTTTTGGTTGTTGAATCTGTCTTTTATCTAGTATTGATCCAAAGTAGACACCCAATTAACTACTAGCTTAACCTTAGACCGACAACATTCCAAGAACTTGGAGATCCAACTACCCCCATCTCCACTTGATTTGTTCCAGGAGTACCTTTAATTTTTTTTTTTGTTGAATAGACATTCTATATATGTACAATATTTGTAAGAAAGACTAATTGTTGATAGGAAATCTAATTCAAATGCCCTGCGCTCTACATTTGGAAGATTTGCGGATCCCTGCTGATATGCTAAAACCATAAATTGTTAAAAGTTTTCATTAAATCTAGACTAAACAATAAACGTACCCACGGATGTATCTAGCTGTAGCCTTCATGCAATTTTATATAATTTTAAATTAAGGGATACCTAGGATGCACATCCTGAGGTTGTGTATTCACAGGATATCCGGAGTGGATTTTGGCCATTTTAGCGTATCTGTGGTTCATAGGTGAAAACAATAGTTTTGTTAACTAGGAGCCTTTCATGTGTTTGCATATCTTGCCTTTTGATCCTAGCGCACTTTATTGGGGGTAAAGCACAATACTTTTAACTTGTGACTTATTTATTCAGTTATTTACAGAGAACATACTTGCTGAAGGAGGACGTTGAATTACCTCACAGCTTTTTTTGTGGTTACCAAAATGCATAATATCGCAACGGGCGTTTTAAAGTCCACAGCTTATCTATTTATATACTTGTTGAGTTGCATCATTCTTATGACAGCATTACATTATAAATTGAGGTGCTATAAATCAGTTTTTATGGATGTTTATTTTTTATGTAGTATGTTGTACGCTACTGCTACACGTTTACTTTGCAAGACCTGGGAGATCAATGACCGTGTATTTGGGAGTTTGGAGGTCAGATTTTTGTTCTCATTTTCGTTGCCTGATCTTATGATGCCTTCCTGTCAAAAATTTCATTATGGTCCAATTCTGATTGGTAATAACTACTGGAATATTTTCATATATAATTACTATAGAAGTTTCAAAAGAATGCAATAGACAAAAGTTTCAGATAGATTGTTTAAATCTTCCATATTGCTTTTATGTTCTCCATATGTGAGTGTGATGTAGCTGTGCTCATAATGTCACAGGATAATAACTACTAATGTAACAACATAAACAAATTGCACATACCACGATGTCCTAATAATGTCACATATTTTAATAACTAATAATTGGACAAAATACACAAATAGCACATAAAATGTTCGTCCTTCCCCGTGTTTGTGAGTTTTGAAGGAGAAGAAATGAAAGGAAAATTTTAATGTTGAGAGAAGAAAATAACTGAAAAGTTGTCAGTTTAATTATGTTGTTTGTGAATGTATGAGAGAAAACTTGAATAGGTTTGTTATTTTCTGTTTTTGACTTTCAAAGAAAAGAAAGTAAAGGAGCAAAATTTATTAGATTTGGGATAAAGCTTATTAGGAGTATAAGATGTGTAATATTTGTTTTGTTGTGTTATTAAAAACGGTAATTTGGGGAATCTGAAAGTTTCATTTAAATAGTTTTCTTTCCTTTGAATCCTTTTAATACTGTAGTGAAAAGTAAGGAAATGAAATTGCTCTTGTTTTCTTTCCATTTCTTTTCTTTTATATATGTTTAAAAAGCTCACAAACACAAGAATTGGACTGTAAACTTAAGGGCCCGTCTTTTGAAGAGTTTTTATCTCAAAATTAGGGGTTATAGTATTTTTTTTTTTTAACCTTCTCATTTAACCTTTTTTCAACTAGGATATAAATCTGTCCTCAATGTACGACTCCTTTTAGGCTTTTAGAAGTGAAAGAAAATATATACAAATATATACCCCTAGTCCCCTGCTATAAGTTTTTGTTATCTGTATGTAATTAAGTTTGAACCAATACATTAGTTTCTGAAAAATGCAAACCAATGGTTTTTATTTTTATTTTTTTATCCAATAGTTATATACCTATACTTTATAGAATCATTACATTTGATAGTTACAGACCTATACATTATTTGAAACGGCAAAGCAAAATGTGTACACTCCCGGCGTTGGGTGTGGTGTTAAATGCTAATGAATCAATGTTGTCGTGCACATCACTATTTCTTTTCTAGAAAATACAATTTATGTTTTGATAAATACAACCTTTAGGTTGAGTTCCCTCCCTTTAGTTCAAGAGACTCTGGGATATGCGAGCAGTCCAATTTGTGTTTTAGTTGGAGAGACACATAAGATGATGGATAGATCATCATGGGCTCTTTGAGTTCCTTTCCTTTTATGATATTTATCAAAGCAATATGACTGGAAAATCTCAGCCCTCCTCCGGAGACCCTACATTTTATAGCTATGCACAACAGTAACCACAATTTCGCAATTGTATAGGTTAAACTTTGATATGCAATGTGCGAATATAATCTATTAATTGGCTTGAAAATTCAGAGTCAGATTGGTCTCAATCAAGTACAGAAAAAAATTGCAGATTCAATTGCAAAACAAGGCATATATCAGGTTACTAATAAAGTAAAAGCATTGCCCTTGGTATTCTTTTATGATGCAAAATGTTGAATCTATATTGAATACAAATGATGTATTTGTTTACTTGTAAATAAGAAAAGAAATGATGTCCTTGGTATTCGTTCCGATGATGTATATTGTTAACTCGATGCTGATACAAAACATCTGCCTCATAACCTCACTGCAAGGCTGCCAATTCCAATGGCATTGCTTTCCTGATTTTCTTTTTGCTTAATATTTTCATAATCATTCACCGAGTTCTTTCACTGTTGTGGTTTTTCTTGATGGTTAGAGAGTATTACTCCCAAAAGGATTTGTCCAGTTTGCGTCTGAGAGAAGTATTTGTATAAGCATGGCTGTTTCCATTCGTGATGTCTGCAAGAGAGATCCTGATAGGGGTGTTGACCTTATCCTGTCTGTTTCGGTAGGGATTTCCGTACTTTTCTTCTTCTTTGGCTCTACTTTGTCCACTGTTGCCATTCTGACACCTATGATTTCTACATCACTAACAGGCTTGCATTGAGAATGATGATCCTTCAATTCACACTCTTGGTCTTCTAAGCCTTGCCCATCTTTGTGAAGCCGATGTAGTTGGTAATGCTACCCATGCTCAGTGTGAAGATTTATTATTCTTCCCTTTTGTTTTGTTTTTGCACTAGCTGCTTAATTTGAACACATCGGTCTTTTAAAATGTTTCAAGTTATGTTGTAGTAATTTGCTGTGCATGAATGAATAAATTTATGACATATGGACAAGTTTTAAACTGTGAAATAATTTTAAATATCCCCTTTTCAAATTACTTTCTAATACTCTGTGTTACTCGGACTCGCCTGCTTTTGATGGAGTATCCGTGTTGACACGATCCGACGCGGGTGCGACACTTTCAATCCGGATACGTAACAACTAACAACAATCAACATGGCGATGGACAGAAGAAGAAGAAGGATCGACAGATCGACAGAAGAAGAAGAGGAAGAATGATCGACAGAAGAAGAAGAAGGATCGACGAAGAAGAAAAGAAGAAGAAGAAGAAGAAGAACTAAAAGAAAAAAGAAGAAGAATCGCCGCTTTTTCTTCTCTTCTAAGAAGAAATAAATAGAAAATTATAGTTAGATACCCTATAGTTTTTATAGTTTTTTAATTTAGTCTTCCGTGTTTTCTAAAAGTTCAAAATAGCCCCTGGAAAATTACTTATCAATCCTTGTAGTTTTGTTTTCTTCCATTTTTGCCCCTGAAGTTTCAATAGTTAAGATTACGCTTCTGTTTCTTTATATTTTTGCACTTCAACCCCTAAAGTTTCATGGTAAATGCATGTTTATATGAATTTGGACAACATAAATTTTATTGTTAAAAAATCATAACATACCGTATCTCCGCACCCCTGTCCAAATTCGGATCCATATCCGCGTATTCTCTATTTTTTAACTTCACGTGTTCGACACTTAGATTCGTACCCGAACCCAACACCCGCACCCGAGTCCGAGTAACACAACTAATACTTTGTTGGTGCTTGAATGACAACAGAAAAATATGAAATATGGATAAAAGTTTAAATCAATTCATTGAAATTGTTTTAAATCGCCACTTTTCAACTTAGTTTCTAATAATTTGTTGTGCTTGAATTACATGAGAAAAGTATGAAATATGCGGAATAGTTTTAACTTGCTTTTTGATAACGCCCTGTGCTTGATGTTGCTATGGAATAGTACTATTGCATTATTTGCCATTGTTATGGATAAAGTGTTCTACAATCATAAGCTGATCTAAGTTAAATTCTATAAACTTGTGTGCTCTACGTGTTGTAATTTTTTCGCCCTTCATCAATAAATCTTATTTTATCTTAAAAAAAGAAAAAAATTCTATGAAACTTGTTTGCCCACTGTGTAGCCTGAGCTTTACAGTGTCAGCTTATTGGAAAGTGATTCTTTTAGATTGAAAAACTAAAGTTGGTTTTAAAAAATGGCTTTTTAGTTATCTGGCCATTATGTATTGTACTGTAGGATTTACTCTCTTGTATATTTGAACTTTGTCCTATGTGCTTTTAATTTATGTCTAGATGTATTTGTATGTTTTTAATACAGATTTCTACAGTGCTTGGGGTGTTATAGCAAAGCATTTGCTCAACTACTCAGAAAATTCAGTTGTTTGTCACGGGTATGTATTCATGTCTACTAGATATACTCGCTTTCAAGACTTATATTAACCCTTGCATTTAAAAAGATTGATGCTCTCAAAAGTAAACAAATTAATATTTGATTCTTCTTTTAGGACATGTTCATTTGTATTGTAGGCACTGCTGTTTTTCATTCATGTTATCGAATATGCTTTAAAAAAATTCCTGTTTAAATACATTGATTTGAATTTGCTTCACTAAGCCACTAATGTATGAGGAATACAAGTTGAGCTAAGGTTCAATGCATCTTTGTCACAATTTTAGTTGCCTGAGTTTGGATATTTTAAAAACTAGCCTTCTGAATTCCTTGGAAGTTTGATTGCTCCAACTTTTATGGTGGTAGACCCCTTGATGTGGATACTTAATATTTTTGCCAAAGATCGTCTAGAGCTTTCTAACGCGAAACTTTGTCTCTCCAAACATCACTTTGTTTCACCTTTTCAAATCTTCTCAAGAACATTTTCGAATTAGAAGCAAAAATAAAACTAGATCAGTAACCTAACTTTGTTAGCACTTCTCGCTAAATCACTGAAGTGCCTTCCTCTTTTAGCCACGTGTTTTCAAGCCTGAACACACTTCAAACCCGAACGAATAATGACCCCTACTCAAATCACCAGTGTCAATAATCAACGACAAATGACTGGATGACGCTATAACAAAGCAAGCTTGAGTAACACCCGGAAATAACTCCTTCCACTTTGTTGAGATAAGAAATCTGTCAATCCGAGACAGAGGTTTTTTCACCCAGTTCCTCTCGCTCAAGCTCAAGTAAAAGTTCTCACTTCCAATGGAAAATTGATCAAGCCAACATCGTCAAAGAAGCCGTAAAACACTTATGAGCTCCAGCAAAACCTTCCCAACTATTGGCTTCTTCAAAAGGAATGTACCACTCTAAAGAAACACTCTTTAACTCCCCCATAATAAGTTGGAACAAACACTAAATTTAGAAAGTGACGATCTAATCTTCCACCTCTAGTACTAGAAAGTAGAGAGTCCCACATAATAATTCTTCCTGCATAACAATTGACTTGTTAACGTAAAATTGAGTGCGTTATGACTTTGGGAGGGGGATGGGAACACAAAGTTCTTTTAGGGGGTGGGAAATCTGCATAGACACATTAATCATATTGGTGAGACTTAGGAAGCATGCAAACGGACACAAGATACGGATTCGACACGAATTCAACACGATTCATGACACGGGACACAGCATTTTTCTAAAAAAACTAGATACAATATATTGGGGGATATAATTTTATGTATATTTTTAATAAATATAAGTTGGGGGATACATTGAGTTTTATGTGTATTTTTAATAAAGTAAATTAAACTGTTTTTAAGTTTCTTCATCTTGGTGTTTACTCTATACAGCATATCTACTCTCTTAAGATGGGGTGCAATGGATGCTGAAGCATACCCAGAAGAAGCAATTAATGTAGTGCAAATATTGTGGGAAATTGGAACCACCAGACAACCTAGTCACGAATCTATGTGGTTAAAGGCTCGGTCATCTGCCTTTGAGGCGCTAACTCATTACGAGGTAAACTCTGATTGTACATTTTACTATATTTTTCTCCCCCTTTGCACTTCAAGTAGATTTTTTGCTGCCTCTTAACCATCTTCCTGTAGCTTTGTTGATTACTCTGCATTTTTTTTTGCTTGAGTGGTTGTCTTTTAATCTTTTATTTTACGTTGAGAAGCATATGATGTATTGTTAGGTGCTTCACATTCAAAAAAGCATTCCAGATTTTAAGGGAAGAAACATGGAGTTGCTTACTGCTGAAACCAATCCTGAAGTGCTTAGGGCTATGGAAGAATTTGAAGTTAAGATTATAATATATGAGTACCAGTTAAGAAACATTTAACTCATATCTTTAGCATGTTTACCACAATAACTGAAGTTGGTGAGCTCATAACCTTTTTTGTATTTCCAGCACAAGGCAGAGATTGGTAAAGGAAAAAAGAGTGCATGGAAATAAAATTGAGAAGTTGGTAGATGTTTTCCCTCAGCTGATTTTCAAACGAGGTATCAATAATTGTTCCTGCTAAATTATTTAGCTCTGTACATCTCAAAAGATAAGAAGACAAGTATAGAGGCACACACACACATCTGTGTTTCCTATGTAATGTTTGTCACCAGTCTCTGGTTTGTTGAACTTAAATTCATTTTTATAAGTTGGATAAACAAATTTTAAGATGCCAATGTGTTTTCTTGAGAATAATCTATTGGCCTGTTACAGCAGTTCATGTTACATTAATGTTTTACACTTACATGTGGCGAAAATAAGAAAAAGAAGGGATAATGACTTTATAGAATGTTAGAGTTGACTTTAAAGAAGGAGGAATTTAAATGTACTGTGAGATTTACATATATTGACCTATACAATTTTGTACTAATATCATTTTGTTTGCAGGAGATAATAGCAAATCTAGAGAATTACCTGGTGCAGCTCTGTTTTGCCTTACCTTGACTCCTAAAGATTTGAATATCCGTGGGGCATCAAAAGTAAGATAAATATAGCAATACTGCACCTGCAATTGTGTTAGGGATTTAATCACTCTTTGAATCTGCATAATTTAGTGTTCAGGGGTTACAAGATCTACATGCTAGATATAAGATTGCACTATTGGATATAGCCGCATCTCTTCATCTATCAAGAAATATTCTGATTGCGATTCTCTCCTTGCAATCATGGAAAGCCTTCATGCGACGTTGGATTAGGGCGCACATTGCGCTACTTGATGCTAAGGGAACATCCACTGTGTTAGATAATACTTCTAAAGCATCTAATGATATTTTGAAGGTTTAGTAATTATTCTACTTTCATATGATATTGCACTGTAGTCATAATTGTTGCAATTTCCAAGATCTTGCATATGACATTTGTTTCAATCCTAATTATTATGCAGAGGGTGATACAGATTGCGGAGGAATCCATTCCTAGTTCCGCTGAAAATATTGCACTAGCTGTGGGAGCATTTTGTATGGTAAACACCTAAATTTATTGATGCAACAGCCTATGTGAGGCTACCCTTGCTTAATTTGACACAGGATAAATGTACTGAATTTGTTTTGTCCATTTGGTTTATCAGATTAGAACACTTTCCAAATGGTATATGATGATTGTGATATGTTTGTTTAATCCTGTATAGCTCATCCTGCTGTAGCTTTCTTGCAATAATCCTCAAAAGGAGTAGCTCTCCTTGTGGTATATGATGGTTCTTATTCAATATATCGACACAGAAAGTGCATCTGTTTAGCTTTCACACTTTACTCCCTCTTCAAACATTGTACTTCCGATGCATTGTGCAGCGCTTCCTCTCTCTCTCTTTTTTAACGAGATTAAGTGCACCACTTATTTAAAACTGGAAGCTCAGCTCCTTTGAAAGACCTGCTTTTTTCCACAGCTTCATTGTTTGTATCTTTTGATGCCAATAATAGTCATAATGAGCTGTATGTGCAGGGCTTAAAAAGCAAGGAATAACACAGATACCCAAATTTTAAGAAACTACCCCCTCCGACCCAAATTAAATGACCATTTTTGACTGTTTAAAGTCAAATTGACCATTTTTAAAACTAATTTTTGTACCATTTTTTTCAAAATACAAGTGGAGAGATTGAAACCAAAAGAAAGTTTATACTATTTACTATAATCCCAATTTTTATAATTTAAAAATATATTTATATATGCTTAATTATTAATTCTAAAGTAGTTAGTTTGACTTGAAAAAGTCAAAACTGGACATTTAATTTGAGACGGAGGGAGTATGTATTCATGTCAACCAAAATCTATGCATAGTGATAGACTAATAACATTCTATGGTGCTAATTATGGTGCTAATTGGATACCGACACGACACGTGACATTGGATGCAACATTTTTCAAAAAAATAGGACACGATACGTCGGGCAGTGTTTGTTAGGCGGACCTAGGCGGCAGAGGTGTCGCTTAGCGCCAAGGCCGCCTAGGCGTTTTTTAGGCAATCTTATTTTTTTATTTTTTTATTGTATTTACTTGTTATACCCAACAAAACATGTATATGTAATTTGTTTAAATTTTACATGAAACATTACCAAAAAAAATCTTTTAAGGCTTACCTAATTCATTTAAGCATTTTAGAGTTTCAAAGTAGAAGTCTGATTCTGCCTAGGTAGAGGCTTAGGCACCTAGCCAAATCAAGGTAGTAGAGCCTTTAGCGCCTGATGCGTGAATACTTTCGGAAATTTTTAAATGTATCTTTGGGACACTTTAAATTTTAAAATTATTTTTACAATAAATAAATTTAATTATTAATAGAGCATGATAAAAACTTTAACAAATTTGTAACATACCCATTTGGCCATTTCAGGCCATTCAAAGGTACCGATTTAAAGGAATTAGGTTTAAAAGGTAGCAATTTGTATATGGGTACCCTCAATTAACTTTTTTAATTATTTTTTATCCCAGAAGTGTCCCTTGCATGTAAGACATGTCCCTTGCGTGTAAGACATGTCCAAGGCGAGTCAGTAAGTGTCCGAGGCGTGTCAGAGTTTTTTCAAAAAAGGGAAGCTCACGGACGCACGTGTCAGAGGTGTGTATTCGTGTCCGACACGAATTTGTGGGCTTCTAGGACGTGTCCGTGCTTCCTAGGTCATAACATAATCGAGCAAATATTTGGAAGTCCTTGACTAGAATAGAATTCCCAGGGTCAGCATGTAGTACAATTGCTTAAGTCTAGTGTATTGTTTTGTTTATAAGAAAAAGGGTGTTTCTATTTAGTTATTTACTTAAATGGAACTGTATATATGGGAGTGGTAAACATCTAGGGGTTAGCTCAAGTGGTACTGAGCCTAGCGATAAGTGCCTTTGAAGGCATAGGTCATGGGTCAATGATCTCTTTTGGCCATCCAAACATAATTTACTATGGGCTTACTCAGTGTAAATGGTTTGCAGTCTATTGCATGTAGTGCACCACAACCAAAAGGATAGTGGCTGTGGGTTCCTCCATCATAAAATAATATAAATAGTATATGTGGATGTTTATACTTAGTGTGCTTCATTCCCTGTTGTTTGGATGCTTTAAGTGATGGAAAATATATATGCAGAAAACAAATTAAATTACCCTGTCTAATAGGGTGTTTGACTGCTGTGCTTTTGTTTATTCATGTTTTCTTTCCATTTAACCTTTTATTGATAAATAAATACTTATTAAAAACACAGACGTAAATTAATGTCTTTAGAGTCAAAATACACCCCCAAAATTGTTGTTTTGGGTGCAGATGTTATCACATCATGTTGGACATTTGACCAATTGTATTAATCAAACTTTTGGAATTTTGTCCCTCAGTTGTGTCATGTGAATGACTACTATTTGACATGTAAAAATTTGAGTGACAACACAATTTTTTATAGATACTGATAAACTCTGAGAGTGTTGGAATTATTTAAAGAAAGTGTTTAGTGCTCTTGCTTATAAGCAATTTTAAAAATGAATTTTGTTTGGTGATGAAAAAGTGCTTAAAATAGTAAAAAGAAGAAAGTGTTTGGTATTAAAGAAATTGTTTCTCAATTATTTCCATAAATGACCTAAAAGGATATAATAGTGAATAGTAATAGAGTAGGGATACAATAGTAATATACTTTGTCAAACCTGCTTATTGGGTTTCTACTTATAAGCAAAAGCATCAAAATGGCATTTATTCTTATTTCCAATGAAAATGCATATAAGCAGTTTTATATAGAAAATGTTTTTGGTAAACTGCTTTTAAGAAGTGCTTTTAAGCAGATTTTATGTTTTACTTCTTATAAGCAATCCCAATCGCCTTAAGGCTCTATTTGCTTTTCAGGTTCTGCCCCCATCTGCTCATGCTGTCAAATCAACTGCTTCAAAGTTCCTGCTGAACTGGCTGTTCCAGTATGAGCATGAATACCGCCAGTGGTCTGCTGCAATATCTCTCGGAGTTATCTCTAGTTGCCTGCACGTGACTGATCACAAGCAGAAATTTCAAAGCATCAATGCACTCCTCGAGGTATGCAGATTTGGTCTATAACACCTTGCAAATTATAGTTAATCTTGTGCAATTTTATTTTCAATGCAATTCTTGAAAGATTGGAATCCGTGATGAATATATGTTTCCTGATATGTTTTCAAAATGAAAACAAGTAATGCCATGAATAAGACGCACAGGACTGAATTGAAAACATCAACTGGACACTATGTCTAATAGGTATGTCTATGTAGATCCTGAAATGAGTGACAATGATGTCAAAAGAGGGGAGGAGAAGCAGAGAGAAGCTTTTCCTGGTGGTCCTCCCTTTAGCAATTTTAAACATGTATTTATGACTTGCTACTTGATTCTGCAGTAACCTTTCTACTAGTGCAAGATAAATTTAAGACAACTCCTACCCTTGAAAAAGTCTTTTGAAGAATAAATTATGACTTTATAATAACTTAATAATATAATAACCTGAAGTGTAGTTTTCCCAGTAGTTACTATAACTGTTTCTTTCAGGGAATTTTTTTGGGAAACTTTATTGATAATCTCAATTGTTTTCCAACACTCATAGAACTTCGAAGTTTGTTACTTTTCGGATGCCCAAAGGGTAAAATGTGGCCAGCGTTTTCTAAATCCTCGTGTACGCTTGCAGGAATTTTAGAGAAAGATAGGATGTACATAAGACTACTTGACTATGTATTGTAGCTAATTAGATTACTTCGTCTACTATATGGATTTGAATTCCTCATGCTGCTGGACTTATATAAAAGATAACCATACATGACTGGATAATGAATTTCAACTTCTATATAGCATGTGCTTTGTTTCTCTCTTTTCCTCTACCAATCACCATCCTCCCACGAACCATTTGTTTGTACTTCTCATAACTCCTCTGAATTTTGAAATGGGATTTCAAGATGTTCCCCATTATTTTTGTATTTTGCAACCTGCTAAATTTGCGGCAACGACTCGATTTTGGAATTTTGAATGATTGTGGCTAGTTTGGGAATGTACTTTACCAAAAGCTTTAGCAACTGCTCCACCCAACACTTTCCCACTCTCATATTAAATATTTAAAATAGGTTGTTGAATTTGGGTTTAAGATGGGAAGTTGCACTCTGAACCCTGACAATTCTGCATCTAAACTAATTATTCACGCCTGTGCAACCACATGTTTGTCTTTGCATGAGTATATTTCTTAAGATTGATTTCGCCTTTCGTCCCCTCAAGAGTTTGTCTCTTGGATTTTCTTCTTTATGTGTTGCCTGTAAACTGGTTTTTACTATCTTTCAGGCACTCTGCAACTAGCTTTTTCTTCACTTTGCAACGAGCTTATTCTTGTCATAAAACTGTTGTATCTTTGAGTAGATTCCACTGTTGGATTGGATTTCTATTATGATTTTCTCAAGATGGGATAATATTCTTCAATCAATTCTAACAGATGTTCTTTAATCTGAACAGCAAACAAAACTTGATCTATTATGCACTGTCTAGGTGTTATTATCGTTGACATATGTTTCCATCATTTGATATAAAATGGACTTTACAGTTTATTAACGAGTTTTTGGATTTTTATGAAACAAAGCTTCAGGACCTCAATGAAAGATTGTTCTCCAAGTCCTCTCTAGTTTTCTGCATAATTTAGAAGATTAAAACTTATTATTTTAATGAGAATTTCAGGTCTAGCCAACTACATGCGTCTCTTAATCTATCTCTTATTATATTCTTAATAGAGCCTTTTACCGTGTTTTTTTATGTATAATAAATTAAATAAAATGTTATTAGAGATTATTAAGTAATAAGCATACAAGTTAATTTTTGGTAGTTTAAAAACAAAAGATGACTTGATGTATGAAAGATGGTATTTGGTTATTTATTGATGCTGTCAGCTTTCAGGTTGCATCTATTAGCAAAAGTACCTTGGTAAAAGGAGCTTGTGGACTTGGGTTGGGCTTTTCATCTCAAGATCTTCTGACCAGGGTCGAAGTGGAAGATAATTCCAAGATGCAGGAAATAGATCTTCTAGGACGGATTGTCACAGCCTTATCTTGGATGTTATGTCAATTTACGCGTTCATCGTCTGATGTATTAGAATTACAAAGCCTATCTTCAAACTTTTTTCAGAAAACAGATGCGATTGATTCAGATCTCCTATACAATAACTATGATGACTTGGAGGAAGATATATGGGGTGTTGCAGGGCTTGTCTTGGGTTTGGGAAGTTCTGTTGGTGCAGTGTACTGAACAGGGAATCTTGATTCTGTGCTTAAAATAAAAACCTTGATAACATCATGGATTCCACTTGTGAATCCCTTAGTTCAAAATTCAGCTACTGGTGAGAAACTTGAAATAGCATTGTCACTGGGATCTTTTCTTGCGCTGCCCATAATTGTGGATTTCTTGCAGAGGGTAGAAATGCTTGACGATTCTGAACTGGATTATCTAATAAGTGGCTCTAGGGAGTTTATTTCTGAACTATTATCCGTTAATAAATCCGGCGCCTTCCATCAAAGTTTATTGATCGCATCCTGTACTGGAGTAGCAAATCTTATTGCATGCATATTGAATGAAGGGGTGTTTTCGGTTCACGAGAGCATGTTAAAGATTTGCTGATGTTGTTTAAAAAAAGTTATTCGAGCTCTTATCCTCCTCTTATTCATTTGGGTGGGATGCTTGGAGTTGTAAATATATTAGGAGCTGGTGCTGGTATTCTGTTTCGACATTACTCTTCGACCTCTTTGCACCATGCTTATGATTCCAAGGTGATTCTGTTTTGCTACTGTCTACTAGTTTTTATCTGTTAGCTATTGTTGAACTTATTTTTTTGAATGTGTTTTTCTATTTATTTGTTTATAGGAATCTTCTATTATCACGGGTCCTCTGCTCTCAAGTCCTGTAATGGAGCCAAATTTGATGTCATTGATTCAAGACATGTTTCTTGTTTCACAAAATCCTGATGACCATCAAGTGCAACAGTATGCAGCATGGGCAGTTTCGTTTCTTAGAGATTATTTGTGGTTCAAAGAAATTAGAAATGAAGAGAGTAATTTCCGAAGTGATGCAGTTGGTTCAAAGTCTGTTTCACATAGTTTTCCTGGGGACAGCTTAGTCATGAAGCTCTCTACGTGGCTAATGCTTCATAACTATCCTGGGGTAGGCCTCTTTCCACAACCATCAATCGAAACATGGAAGCATCTCTATTTTTGCAAAGTCCTTTCTCTAGCATATTCTGAAAGTATCTTTATTTTATCTCAAGCAGTTGTTATCCTGTGGAAGATGTTTATCCTTGTGTTTAAACAGATGCTTGTCCTCTGTCTGTGTGCCATATAATGTCGGACTATACAATAAATTTTAGTTGTTCCGGTCTTATGATTAAAATTCCTTTAACTTCTAATCCCTTTTTTTGCCACATCTATATCAGTTTCTAGATTAGTCTTTATAATATGGGATGATTGTCTAACTGGAAGTAATGGTTTCCTAGTTGAACTTTGTGTACTTGGACAGACAAAGTTGTGAAGTTTGATAGTGTAGTTGTGGATTTATTTCCCCCTGATATCTATTTGTTCATGATATTACAATACCCATTTCTTCTTCGAACATGCAATTGGAAATGAGTTTGCTTCTATATTAGTGATCAAAATGTTAGTAGTATCTACATAGCTGGTTCATTACCACTCAAAATACTCAAATGCTTAAAAATAAAATTAAGGAAGAAATATTGGGACAACTTGTTTGAAGTAAAATCATATTATAAACTTCAAACTATTGTTTCATTGCCAGGTCAGTTGATCTTGACAAAGTGAAACAAACCCTTATCGAGTGTTCCCTGCTTTTAAACCTGAACATCGTCTTATGTCTTATGTTGGTTTGCAGAATGCCACTGCAAAATGAAGTAAACTTTTTTTTTTTTTTTTTTTTTTTTTTGGGGGGGAATAGGTCTTGCACAGTGTGTCGGGAAAATTACTCTTGAAGCACCCTAAAACATGTGGTGCATGGGTTTAGTATGGCTCTTCAGTTGAAAAAGATTTAGCTTCTCTTAGTCCTTTGAATGACATGTAACACACTTCCACATACAGATGTGATAACTGCATGCTTCTGCCTGGATGGTATTGTTAGTTGATTTACTTGAGTGGACACAATTAAAAGTTATTTCAGATAAGGAAGTGCTCACTGCATGCTTGAGCCGGGAGGGTATATTTAGTAGCGATTTATAGGTTGAGCATACCCACAGCAGTAATTAGTCTCTTCCTGTTTTCCTTTTCTATAGAACTTTGTGGAAGAGGTTTTCAGGGTTAAGTCAGCAAATGCCTCCAATCTAGTTTACCCGGGAAGCATATCATTACTTTCTGTTGAAGCATATTTTATATATTTTACTTGCCTTAAAAAAACTAAAAAATAATTAACCATTCAAAAATAGTTTTATATATTCATTCCTATAATTCTGCTGCTCCACTGAAAATGTCCCTCAAGCACGAAGTTTATGTTGTTTGCATCAGTCGGAGTAAACCTTCTTTCTCTAGGTCTCCTTTAATATCCTGCCAATTCCCCATTTATTTTGAATTTGAATGATTCAAAACCTTCTTTCTATAGAACATATATCAAAATTTGGGTCGTTCAGATCAATTCTATTTGCACCTCCAACTCCAAGGATTAGGCCTCGAGTTCTTTGTATGTCTGTGTTAGATGTTTACCAAGGTCTGAAAATGCATAATTTTTTCTTTTATTTCTCATATTAATTATCCAACTTCCATTCCTTCCACATTGACAATCTTACAAAAGCGAAATGAAAACCTAGGATCCACAACACACAAGATATACTCATTTTGATTAAAACTAAATTTTTTTTGGCTTTATTTTACTCAGACAGGTACTGCAGCACATGTTAACACGGTTGCAACTTCTTTACGGTGCCTTACTAAGGCTCCCATATTACCACTGTTGGATTGGGGAGCAATCATAAGGCGGTGCATGAGATATGAGGATCAAGTTACTGAATTGTTGCCATCAGATTCAGCTCTTAGGAGAGGAGTCCTGCGGGAGGAGTGCCTAAAATTCTCTTTAGCTCATGCAAACCAATTTGATCCCCTTCTTAGCTTCCTAGATGAAATATCTGACCTCTCCAGGTTCCGGACACTTGAGTTGAATCTGCAGTCATGTATGCTCTCTCATCTTAAAGATATGACAAAGATTTTTTCGGGTTCTAGGATTGAGAAACTATTTGATGACGTGGCTAACTTTATACATTGGTTGGTTTCTTCGAATCAACTTTATAACCAACAACAGAAAAGTTTATTACGGGTTTCATGCTGGAAGGGTCTTACCCTGTGTTTTAATGGAACTTCTATTGACTTAGAAGATTATATTCCCAACTTGGAAAACTGCATGAAGGTACTCTTTTGTTCATTGCCAGCCAGTTTAAATTCAGCGACAATAGGAGTGAGTCAAGATCATGTATTAGAGGAGTGGTCAGAGGCAATTAGAGGCTTAGGGAAGGCTCGTCAGGGTTGGTTAATTGATCTTCTCCAGGTATGCAAATTTTCTTCGGTACATTTAAGCTTTGTGGTTAATAAATGAAGTTACATTTCCATGTATTGTCAAAATATGTACTGGGAACAAATTTTGCATTGCTAAATTTTTAAACGACAATTTGTGTTTCATTTTAACTGGAAACTAAGATTAAATGGGTAGTTGTGGCATTGTTACTGCTATTATTGCACATCTAATAGCTCATAAGCTTTCAGCTTTTCCAGTAACTTTTAGCGGCTAACCTGCAGGTCTTCGAGGTGGATTTCGAAGATAGAAGCGTAGTAGACTTTTTGGAAGTAAAGAAAAAGTGTCAGGCTATGGCCAGGCTAGTGCAGACTGGTTCCATTCCATTGAGTGAGCTTGGAAAACTGAAAGGTTACATGTTAAATACTAGTTCACAAGGTCAGTAAGTGTCAGAAAGTAGTAACCAGTTTTGTATAATAAAGAATATTATACAATAAATTGTAGATTGAAAAGTTGATTTTTTTATTTTTAGTGTTACAAATGCTTAATTAATATAAATTGCCTTTCCAGAAGCGACTACAGGTTTAGTTTTAATACTTGGCGTCTATAGCTTACACCTTTTTTTTTATTTCTGCAGATAGTTGGGATATTTTTCTAGAAGTTGCAGATACCCTGCAACATGCTGAGGGAAGTATCAAACGACAGTGGCTACTTGATGTTGCTGAAATTAGCTGTGTGACGAGATATCCTTCGACGGTTAGTAAACTTCTCTTTGATATCGAATTATTACAATATGAAACAATTTGACCATCCAAAGGCATTGGATGGTACACTTGCTTCCTAATGTATGTTGTGCTGCATATCTGTATGCTCAATCTTTGGTGCTATCTACTATATAATGCAAAACAGATAAAGTTTCTACTTTATTGCTTATTCCTGCTCTTATGGTAGTATTTCAGTTACCAGAATGGTAAGTAATGAATCTAATCTTAAAAATCCAGGTAGTTATAATTTTGGTAATAGAAAAATCCAAATAGTTGAATGACTATTTTTTATATTTGAATTTGTCTGTTTTTTAAAGGCTTCTCGGAGTTTACTCTTGTACTAGTTTAATAACATGCATTTAAGTCGGAGTGGCAAATTATGGTCAGACTTGGGTAAGTTTAGTCTTGGGCAAACCTTTGCTTGCTGGGTGGGTGTACAGTTCTATAACTTAAATAGGAAGTCCCATTTTTAGCTTAACAAGTTGATATCCATTGAAATATTTGAGCTATATATCTCATTGGTTGTGCGCAGGCTCTGCAGTTTCTTGGTCTGCTGTGTGGTAGTTTCTCTAAATATATGCCATTTCTGGTTGTGGACCGATTCACTGTGTTATGTGACCTACCAGTCACCCTTGCGTCTCTTCTATCAGAAACTAGCTGGAAAGTAGTAGCAGAATCTGTGGTTTCACTTCTTTGGACGTTGACAGAACGAATTCATGATTGGGCCACACATACGGAAAGAGCTAATGATTTGGTGATACCTCAGTCTATTGACAAGAGTGAGGATGACAATGCTGCTTTCCTTTTGCAATTAATGCATCGAGCATGTGTTTCTTTGAAAGACTATCTACCTACCGAGAAGCAGCTTAGGCTTGCTAACATGTTTATCCCCTTGACTACTGCTGTGTAGAAAAACTTGCATTCTTGGTAGTTATTTTTTATTTAAAATTGTTTATTCCCTGTTAATTTTATAGTCGAGTGACAACAGACTTATCACAAATTTGGAATTTAACATGTAGTCTTTTAAATGTAACTTCACATGTTATATTCTCTTTAAAATGTAACTTGGCATCTAGTCTTTGTAATGCAGATTTAGAAGTTTTCATATTGGCCAAGTCTGAATTCTCTCAAGTAATTGTCAAGATTTCTGCAGTGAGTTTTCAGGATCAAATTTACTACTAGTGATTTCAGAGATTGAAGAGGTGGTTACAGGACAGATTAAGAAGCTGAAATGGATACGAAATGCAAATACTAGGTTATGTGACCATCTAAAATCTTTAGTGATATATTAATTTAATATGAGTGCATATACTTAAAACAGTATTGGATGTTTTCAGAACCCACATATTCTCTCCTTCGCTAGTTTTGCAAGCAGACTGACGTATACTTAGTTTTGGTCAACATATTGGATGTTTTAACGACAGTTTTCCACCGACATTCTAATAGCAAGACAGATGGGTTGGCTCATAGGGCTCCCAGCCAACCTATACATATCTATATATGCCATTCCACTGGCATTCTCAAAATGTGAAATCTAAATGTTCATTTTTTAAAAAAGGAACTGATATTTTTACATAAAAATAATAATATATCCACATGATCTCTCACACGAGTAATGAGTGGTCCCACCGACTCATGTAGAATTATAATTTTAATGTGTAGAAATATCAGTTTCTTATCAAAAATCAAAAATAGTAATAATGACAATAACACGTTACTTGTTGCGTGTCATAATTTCTCTCACAAAGATTAAAAAATATTGAAGTTTGTTCTTTATGAATTGATTAACATCTGCACGCATAAAAATTTCAAGACATCATCCACAAACGCTGTTTCAGTTCTTAAAGCTGAACAAGGCCAGGGACATGTTTAGTATATAATTTGATATTCTCGTTAGAGACAAGGGTGCAAGGTTTTTGACCTATATTTGAAATGCATGCAAGTAAGATACAATCTATAAACATGAGATTCAAAGAAGGTTAGATTATCCTTATCCAACAGGCTTTCTGGGTTCCCCATGTGCTTCTTAAATGCCACAAAAAAAATGGAAGAAAAAAAAAGTATATTGCAGTTACATATAGTCGTACTGTCATCAAATAACAAAATTCCTTAACAGTTACAAGGTTGGACTTCAGACAAGTAAAAAGCCAGAAAGCAAACTGAATAAGTTGCTACAATAACAAGTGAAATAGAACTGAAAATTCAAGATACAGGTGCAAATGTTCTAAAGTGCTATCAGTTTATTGTATAGA
>CM035169.1:24276448-24376500 GCA_020205615.1 Panax quinquefolius | reverse complement strand
TCCTCTGCTAACTAAGGGATGAGCCAATCAACGATTTGAACATCTAATAGAAGATATATACAAGTACAATATATACTCCCTCCGTTCCATATTAAATGTCCTAATTTCTTTTTAGGATGTTCCAAAATAAATGTCCTATTTCTATATTAGTAACTATATTTATCATATTTTTCCTCTTATACCCTCATAATCTATTTAATATACTTATTGGGAATGTGAGAGTTACAAAAAAAATGTATTTAGAGAATTAAATGACATAGGAAAGAATAATTATTAGGGTTATAGAAAAGTGAAAAAAAATTATTGGGGTCATAGAAAAGTGAAAAAGTAATTATTGGGGTCATAGAAAACTTTATTAATCAATGTGCCGAAACTAATTAGGACGTTTATTTTGGAACGGAGGGAGTATATGGTAATTATGTCTATAGTGGTCCTGTCCTGACCTCAAAAAATTGATGATTAAAATTACTTTATAGTTTTTGCTATTTACATTTATTGGATAAATATCTTTTGTCAAGGACTCACGATGCTGCACCCATTTTTCACTCTACAAAAGTATACAACATCAACAAGGCAGGAAAAGCATAGTACTGTAGGTCCATTGCGCTGACATACCTGAACATCTTCAACAACGATACGATTGACACCATGCTCCATCGGGCACATGTCTCCTCTTAGACAAAAGCCACGCTCCTCAAAGTCTCTACATTGTTGGCGAGGAATGCCTATACTTACTGAAGGATTGACGGGTGCTCTGAACGTTCTTTGTAAGCCAAGGGAATGGAGTGTATCCAATCCACCATTCGGTAATCCTGGAACCAACCCAAATGCATTCCAGGATGCACATTGTGCATTTGAAACAGTTGGCATACCCCTCCCTGCAAACAGACCTAAAGGAACAGACCCTTGTTGAGCCATTTGAGGAGTGATATCAGCAGAGCTGAACCTAGAATCACGTTGGCTCCAAGAACCAGGTTCCCTTCCTCTACCTCTACCAGAACCAGGATCACCAGACAACAATTGGTTTACCCTGATTCTCTGGTTAAAATCAAGGGGAGTTCGAGAAATTGGTGCTAAGCCAGGGCGTCTCCTATCAAACTTTCCAGAGAAATCTTTCTCCAGAGGTGACATATTGTAATTTCTCCACATTTCATTTGACTGAGAAGTAGCTTCCCTATAAAGATGCCCATTTTCGAAGGGCTTGTTTCGTTTTACGTATGGCCTTGTCAAAACTTGTTCCAAAGGATCTCTCTCCAATGACTGAGATTGTGTCTCCCGCCTGCGATGTTTGTGGTTACGATCATCGTCATCATCATCATCACTGATTTCTTTTTCCTCGGGATTGCTGACAGAATCAGAAGGGGAAAGGTCTGGTTTTGGAGATGAAAGTCTTAGATCCATTGGATCTTTAAAACAATGTGCAATGTACAAAAATCAAAATTATTCTTTATCAGATGAGGTGATCAGAATACTTCCCTGCCCTGAATTAGTTCAACAATTACAAGAGCACCTGGAACAGGGAGACAAATAAAAAAGAATTCGAAACAAAATATCAGTTATAGTTAAACTTATTGAAAGTGCAAATAAAAAAGCAAGGAACCATAGGCCACTTCTAATAGCAGCCTAGAGAGAAGAAAAGTTCAATCACAATCTCAACTTAGTCATGAAGTGAATCATAACGGAGCTGAGTCATGTGAAGAAAGTAACTTAAACTTTGAACACCAGGAAGTATATCTGATGGTCCAAATGTACGTGTTGTCAGTAGTCAATTCAAGGAAAAATGCAACCTGGTCATTCTATGTCAAGACAACGTCTACTGATTGCAGTTGTAGGAAATTCTGACCCAGGAGTTTGATGACTTGGTATTACATCGAACAAAGAATAGATAAATTCTAATTGACATAACGGTACATCAGTTGGACATCACAATATGAAAGCACTTAAAAATTTGATACAACAAGATTAATAATGGCATGCAAAGACCAACTAAGAGGTTGCAAATAAACTACGAGGTCTCATGAGAGAAACGAGATGCTATAATAAACTCAAATGAAAACATGCTCTTAGGGTGCAATATCCCCGTAATTTATATTAGGATTATCAACCAAAGCTAAACTCACACTTGCACCACTAGACACTTTTAAATCGGTGGCATCTATGTTGGAGAAGCTTATATCCACCAACTATTTTCATTTTTAGTCATTCAATTGAGGTGAATAAAGATTTCTGTTCAAAACCGTAAACTAAATGCCAAACTCACTGATTAGTTAGTTGCACAAACGTTTGTCTTCACTGAGGAGAAAAATTATGTAATTGACCAATTTGCTATTAGAAAATTGTGAAGAATGTTCATATTGCCAAACTATACCACCACACATTGTCAAATTGCAATTAGCACACACATGTCAAATTGTCAATGCAACATAAGCAACAGCTGGAATAAAAAGTCAAAAGAATTTGAAACTCATGGGAAAATCCTTCCTTTGTGTAATAGTAAAAGCAAAATACTTGGGGGCTGCAACAGTCGTTTTTTAATCAAAGATAAATACTAATTATTAAATGTCATATGTCAGATCTTATAAAAAGGATATGTCTCATGTCCCATACAGAAAGACAAGGAAAGGTCCTTCATGACATGTCTTTGTCTGTATCTCCTTGCATAGATATTCAACTAATGCACAACTAAAACTAAGGAATTCCATAAGCTTTCATTCTTTCCTTTACTCACAAATTAAAATTTAAAATAAAAACACAATATGGATGTATAATTAAACAACCTTGATTTTCATCACGCTCAATAAACACTAGAAGAAAGTATACATATAAGGTAAGTATCTTTCTCCACAACCAAATAATTAATATTAATTTAAGGGGCTAGAAAATCATCATCTAGAGTACAGACTACAGATGGATCAGGCGTTGAGAATGATGCCTTCAAAAGAAAATTTAGAAATTCATAACCCTAATCAATCATGCAAGAAAAAAGGTACATAACATAAGCCTAGCCAGTTGTGCATATACTGAGGATGAAACTCACGATTTTTTTTATAATTGTTACTTTACTGGAGGCTTTAGTATGTGCCTGTGATCCTCTTCTGGATAAATATCAACTTTGATACTTGAACAAAAAGTAATGGAGAAACAAAGTTTACGTGTAGCACTTCAGGATTTCTGAATAAGAACAGTGATGTTAGATTTGTGGATGAACTGGCATCAATTTATCGTTAATTTGGTTGTTTCTGTGTTCAGTACTCCAGTGCGTAATGGTTTACAATCCCGAGTTTTGGAGTTAAAGACAAACTGGAGAGTGCAAGGTCTATTTATTAAGAGAGGATGATAGTAAATTCCAATTATACACTTAAAACTTGTGAGAATTGCCATGTCACTCTTTTGATGTTTTGTGTATCACTCTGATTACAATTGGCAACCTCAGGTTCTTCTACAAACTATTTTCAATTTATATTTCTTTCTTTTTTTCAGTAATTTTTGCTCATAAGATTTGAAGCTTATTTTATTAGTCAAATTCATATAAAAGAACTTTGGAAACTGATTTTTCTTTCTTTTATTTTTACCCTTTAATTTTTTATTATTTATTTTTTGATAGGTATGTTTGGCCCACGTGTATGGGTATCGGAACCACCGACCATGAGGTAACCCTTTGATTTTTAGTTTACCTATTTTTAATGCTTATTATTAGAAAACCAGGACAACACTTGAAATCTGAACTTTATTCTAATTTAGTTATAGGTAAGAATTTGAAATTTTCCTCTCATATTAATCTCAGCAATTGAATCGAATATCTGATAGGAATGATTTTCCTTATTTCTCCAATTTCTTGCTTCAAATTTAACTATATCATCATTACGAGTTTGAAGTCTGAACTATTTTGTTAGTTTTTGCGAATTTTTTAGATCTCATACATTGTGATACCAAGAGTCAAACCCCAGAAATGGTTGCTGAAGAAATAAAGTTGTTAATCAACTCACTGGCCACTGCTGCATGCCTCCTTGGGATTGTGTTTCAAAAAAGTTATCTTTTCATTTATGCCATGTTATTATATTCACTATGCGAACAGATTGCCCAATAAATCATGACATCAAAAGCAGTTACACATTTAATTTTACTTGATAAAAAAGGAGGCAATACATCTTTTGTTTCCCTTTCTCTCTAACACCTTTTCTAATATGACAAGACACAGAAACATAAATCAAATGTTTTAAGAGATAATGCAAGTGCTTTTTTAGATATTACATCTTAAAATAATCTGTTTAAGAGGCATTAACACTCTTTCTTGAGGAGAGGCATGCCACAATACAACCCTCACTATCTATTGTTCAAAATTTATATTAGCTTTTCACATGACATGTCGGACAATTATTTCAAATTTTAAACAAAATCAAGCAACCATTAGTAACTTCACTCTCTGCAATGATTCTTTCTTCATCAGTCTCTTCCTTATTTGTATTCATAAAATAAAATCATACTCCCGCCCTCCCCAAAAGGATGTCTTAAGTGACAAAAAAAAATTGTCAAGCATGTCTAAAGTACATAATTCAACTAGATAAAATTTTATATTGACTAATTTACCCTTTTTCATACTACATCTTAGCCAAACAGTAAATCAATTACATCATAAATGAATGGCTTAAATTAGTTCACTCTCTCTTCGCAAACCCAATAGCTAATTAAAGCAATTAACACATATATACCAATCCAAGGGGAAAATAGATAATAAATTTATACTATCTCCTCTTATTTGACTACCTTAATTTGTGTGAAATTTTTCCCTAAGCCATCCTTTTGGGGATGGAGGGAGTCACAAATATGATAGACACATATTATCCTCTATCTTTTTTATATGTTGTTGTAAGAGTTTAGTAACCTCAAATTTGATCATAGGAGGTGATGCATTAGCATAGGGATCATATTAACTTCAAGATTGAATGATCTTGAAATTCCTTAGGATTTTCTAGTATGATTAGGGATGAAAACTTTAATTGAATGTGTACTTTTAATTTACTTTACAATTATGTTTGTTTAATTTTGCTTTGGTTGGCTATTTGGAATTGAGATGTTTATTTATGGTATTTAGCTTATTAGATATTCGTCATATATCTTGCAAAATGATTTTTATTAATGACCATTTACACCATATATCGTCAATTTATATCATAGAATACTTTATTTACAACTATGTCCTATATATATGGCCTATATTTTTGAGGACGTGTGCCTGACCTTTTCGCCTCGGTGTGCCTTTTTACTAAGCAACAATGCTTATTTTCTAAGAATATAACTATCAAATAATACAGTCATGAATGTACCTTCACCTTTTTTCGTAATTATACTTTTACCTTTTGATCGAGTAAAATAAATGTACTTAACTAAATGTTACCTGAAACAGGGCATATATCATGTTATAGTTACAGAAAATACATTAAAATAACGACCACTAAAACGGTTCGGGGCAACTCAAAGAATAGGGCGAAGTTAGACACTGCCAATAAATATAACCCATAAAGACAATAGTCACTCCAGCCCCAACTTAAAGAGTCTTTAATTCCTTTTTTGAAATCCCTCGGACCTAAAAGAGAGGAGTATTTAATGTATCAATGCTGACATAACACATAATAACATAATAATGTCAAGTTTGGATTTTAATTGGGATAAAAGCCATAACTATGATACCCCGCATATCAATAGTACCAATCACAAATTCAGAGTTCAACCGAAAAGCAATAGATATTACCAACTGGAGGGCACTCTATCCAATTCAACTCGTTACCCAGGTTCATTAGTGATTTGGTTTTACATAAACCAACTGATTAAGGAACAGTACACTGCCAAGGCCAACTTTTCGTTCAACACCGACAAAAAAACAATAATTTCACCAAACCTGACCGTAACCAGACATAATAAGACAACTGAAAGCCACATAAAAACTTAGGTATATACACATGTGCATAAATGTAGTCTTCAAACACAAATGAGGACTCCAAAGTGGATGAAATAATTGAACACTTGAAGAATCAAGACCAAAACTCCACCCCAATCTAAAGTAAATCGATCGACCACAAGTAAAATTCCAATAATACATAACAAACACGTCAAACATAAATTAAGAAGAACAATAAGAAACCGAACCTCTATACTCAGATTTGAGGTCTTAGGATTTCGATTTTTCCCTTTCTCTTTGTATATATAAATAAATATATGTAAGCCCCTTCGTATATAGCTCCGACTGGTCTCAATAATGTCCCGGACCGTACTTTAACCCCTTCTATTTTGTTGATTTCTCTCTTTCTCGTCAGTTTCTCTCTCTAATCTATATAATGAAGAAAAACTAAGGAGGGTTTTACAGAAGCATGGATAGGAAGTAATGGCCGAATCGAAGAAACAAGCCACCCCAATATTTTTCAGAAATCTAAAATGGTACCCACTTGATATTGCAATGTAAAACTATATAATTGAAAAATATATTGTAGTGATATTTACTGAAATTATATATTGACCCTAAGATTTGGGGTTGAAGACAGACAAGAGAGCGACAATGCGAGCGAAAATGGTGAAATATATTAAGAGAGGACGATATTAACTTCCGTTTATATTCCTAAACTTGTGAGAATTGACATATGCATCCTTTTTCTTTTTTGTTCCATATTTTTTACATTTTTTATAGCCCGTAAAATACATATTTTTACATATTTTTTATACATATTTTATATATACATATTTTTTATATACATATTTTATATATACATATTATATTCATATATACATATTTTTATACATATTACATATATTATATATAATATATAATATTATATATAATATATTCATATTATATATATTATATTTTATATTATATATAATATTTTATATATTATAAAATATATAAAATATTATATATAATATATAATATATATATATAATATATAATATATAATATAATATAATATTATATAATATATAATATAATATATAATATTATATTTTATATATATATATATTTTATATATTATATATTTTTATATTATATTTTATAATATTATATATTATATTTTATATGTATAATATTTTATATATTATATATATTATATTTTATATTATATATTATATTATATTATATATATTATATTTTTTTATATTTTTGTATATATTATATTTTTATACATATTTTATATATACATATTTTTTATATTTTTATAGTTTATATACATATTTTTTATATTTTTTATAGCAAGTAAAATTAACAATTAGAGCTCATTTACCTAGACTAAAAATCGATCGGGACCTGCAGTGTGAGACCCAGTTTTATCAATAAAGATTTAAATTTTGTTGAAATAATTTTTTTAATATTATGGTGTGAATTTAAGATAATATTATAATTGTGGGTAGTATTTATAAATTTTGCAAAGTATGCACAGTGGTTATATTATATTAGATTGGTCGGGAATATTCGGTTTAGCGAGGGAATATTAGGTACAACGAGCTCAATCATTGGTGGACCCCACAACAGAATTATTGTCGGATTGAGAAAACGACAAAAATATTTTATTGAAATAACGGCGGAAGTTTTACCGTGGTTTCTTGTTGAACTACTCGGTAGTAAAAATGCGATGTCGTGTGGTTGCATAGTAGCACAACGGTATTGATTATTGATGCTTATGTGAGAAGTCACTCGGTTTGATTCTATTATTGTCGATTAATAATATGAATTATTATAGCGATAATGGCGTTTTGTTTTATTAAGTATTATTAATCGTAATAAAATGCGAAACATCTTTTATATAAAATAGAATACTTTATTAAAGTTATTCTATAAATAGAATATATTATATTTTATTATGCATAGTAGTGTTGCATAGTGTTTTGCATAGTGTTTTGCATAGTATTGCATAGTGTTTGCATAGTAAAATGTTTTATATAAATAGAATATATTATATTTTATTTAAAAGATTTTTCTTTAAATATATCTGGTCAGATTAAAGTAAATCAATCTGGAGATAGTTCATGGATTAATTCTTATGCATTCCATTTTCCTATAAATAGAAGCTCGTTCCTTCATTATTTTCTTACGAATTCATTGAAACTCTAGAGAGAAATTATAGAGAGAAGCTATAGAGAAAAATTATAGAAAGAAGAAGAGTATTCGCTACTTCACTACTTCTATATTAGGTTCTTTTACGGTAAGGGTGTTATTCTTTCTTCTTGAAGAGAACTTACATTATTCCATTCACTATTATTACATTGAATAACTTTGTAAAAGTGATATACCTATACATAACTTTGTATATGCGGCATATCCTATACTTGGTGAAATCCTTATGTTATTCCATTTTTATTTATTACATTGGAATAACTTTGTATCTGTGATTTACCACCTATACTTGGTGACATTCTTCTATTATTACATTGGAACATCACATGCATGTGTTTTACAGGACTGGTTAAATTTTTATTATTACTGTTGGAACATCACATGCATGTGTTTTACAGGACTGGTTAAAATCTTTATCATTCATTTGGAATATCCTGTCATGTGTTTTTACAGGATGCAGTTCCATCTTTATTATTACATTGGAACATCACAGCCGGTGTGAATTTCACGACTGGTTCCGTTATTATTATTACATTGGAATAACTTTGTGTACATCATCTGATACCGCATGCATGGTGATTTCTTTTGTTATTCCATTCTTTATTATACCCGATTGGTTAAAACTTTGACTTCTATACTCCATGAAATTAGTAGAATATCCTTGATATTTGCGTTTAAATCCGATATCTTTTCATGGAAATATTCTTACGATCATTATTGAATTTTACTTTCTGAAAGCAATTATCGTGTTGACAATTTGGGCGTTAATAATTCATGGATTAAATAATTCTTGAACTTGTTTTATTGAATTACTATGTCATTTATCATCATCCTCATATTATATTATGTTATCTTTGGCTTACGTGCGTAGATGAACTTAGTATGATTATGACGAGGATCATTCGGTATAATCATGACTTGATATAAATGATGTGACAAAAGTCCTTAGTGGCACGTAATGCGATGATGGATAGTTTTGGTATGATTATGACGAGGGGTGATTAGGTATAATCGTGACCATTGATAATTTGATGAAAATCCTTGGCCAGTGGTGCATGGATGATTAGATGTGGTGGTTTATTTATTAAAATTGAGTCTCAGTGATAAAAATTGATGAAAACCTTTTAAAACCTAAAAGATAGTAGACTTTATTCTCTACTTGACTCTTTTAATGGATTACTTATTCAATTGCGGATTAAAGCGGTTGTCTATTGTATTTTATCGATTTAAACATTGAAGGAAATGATAATTTATTACGCATTATCTTAGTCGTAATATTTCTTCTTGGGCTAGTTAGCTCACCCTTTCTTTCTTTGTTCTCTTGAAATGAGAACATAGGCTAGAGACGAGTCGGGGAGCGAAGTAATGGTCGGAGGATAGCATTAATAGTCCTCACTATTACGTGAAATAGTGTGATAATAGTTGTAATGAGGACTCCTTTTGAGTTTGTATAATATCTAGTAAACCAATATTTGTATTCAAACTCATAGTTTATGTCGTATTATTACCTGCAGGTTATATTAGTAAGTTGTATTTGAATTTATATACCATGTATAGTGGCGACTCGAGATGGGTGGCGTATACCTAATTTTGGGCGCGTCACGGTTGATATCGAGCCGTAAGTGTGAAGAGCCCCGAGCCTCTCATTGGTGACTTCTGTTGATGGGGAATGCAGACAGGACTCTCCGTAGGGGCCTTGTCTTTCGGTGTGGTGATGATGAATACTAATGTGAGGTCTTGACCTGAGTTGGTGTCGAGTCGCGATTGGTATCGAGCTTGGGGATATGATCCTGGCTAAGAGGTGAGAATAGTCTTAGGAGGGAGGCAGAATATACCTTAGAATGAATGACCTACCTAAGTTTATGTGCTATTTTATTGGTCGATCGTAATATAGGGATAATTTGTTACGTGTCGATTAACCACTTGTTTTGTGATGATGTTTGAGAATGACATCTGAAAATCTTTGAGATAAGCAATGAAGCACATGAGTGTTGATTCAATTTCAAACAAAAGGTAACGACCAACAACACGATAATAATCATACTAGTGGCGGCGCTATCGAACAATGATAACCATCGTGGGGAAATTATCATACTAAGAATGGTAACCACTTGAATTGGTGGTAATCATGCAAAGATAATAAGTGAAAATTTCAAGAAGAAGGTCGTTTTAGCTCGATTTTGTCTTATAGTGAAATCAGTCCAATTTGGGATAGTGGCACCAAAAGGGGATCTGGACAAAACAAAGTTGGTGGTTTTCGGGAAGGCGTTTTTACGTGACTTCTCGAAAAGTGGGTAACGAGCGAAGTTAGCACAGGTTAGTTAATTATAAATTCTTCTTGAAATCATACCTTATTGAATCTGGGATTACACCCGTTCTTTTATCTCTCTTGCTTTGCGTTCAACGTTTAAATTTGACTCAGGAGAAATTAGACTTTGATTTATCTATTGAAACTTCGTTGGGAGAAACCTTTGTTACCTCTACTTTGTTTATTAATCTTGTTTGGTTCAAATAAACATTTTCACGTTACTGTCGATCTTATCTTTTTGAAAATATTTGCCTTTGATGGGATTTTAGGAATCGATTGGTTAACTACTCATCATTCTTTTTGTAAGGTTGTTAGCTTTCATATTCCTAACCAACTGTTATCTGAATTCAAAGTAACCAAACCACAAAAGTTAATCACTTATTATATCAAAGCCATAAGTAAAGAGCCCTGATCCTTTCGTTGTTGACTTCCTTGTGTGGAATGCAAAACGACAGGACTTTACGTGGCGCGACGTCGTTGTTGAAGATGCAGAAGTTGATAGGTATCGTTGTGAGAGTCTTTATCCGAGGTTAAGGGATAGAAGTCACAGTTGGTATTAATGTGACGTCTTATCGAAGTCTTGGGCGAGAATATGATTTTGAATGATATTTCTATCATTAATAAATTTCTTAACGTATTCTTGAAGATTTTCTAGCTTTACCTAGGCGTGAAATCGAATTTTGTATTGACCCGATCACAAAAACCCATTTCTTAAACCTCGAAATATTTCTTGACTAAAAGGATGCATTTACGTGGATTATGATGAAAGTCGTAATAAAAGTATTGGACTAATAAAAATCATGGGTATATGAAGTATTAGTAAGTTTTATGATGAGTTACGTTGGTTAGTATGTAAAAACATGAAAGTTTCTTAGAAATCACAAAGAGTTGAAAATCAGATTTTAGTGAAAAGCGTAACATGAAATTGATTGACCATATCTCTATTATATTTTGAATTTTTGAATGTGGTCAAGTCCTGAGTTAGATCTATGAGTTACCTAACTAATCCAGTGGAATTCTTTGGAAAAGGTGTTGTAGATTTTGTGTGGGTGATTTTAGCAAAGGAGTGCAAAAGCAAAAAAAACAAAAAAAGCCTTACGCCATGATTTTAGAGAAATTTAGGCCACTTAAATTATGAGAAAAATTAAGCCTTTTGGGACATGAAAGTATATGGTATAAAGTACCTCCTGTCCAAAAATGAGCTCATTACGACTTAAAATGAGCAAGTTATGACTATTTCAATATTTAGGTTTTTCCCGGATGACAACTATAGCAGGAGTTCTATAACTCAGATGACCATGAAATTTAAATTTGGAAGCTCACGTTAACATGTGTAAGGTCCACGCGAAGATTTGGGAATTTTTGGAGTTAAACTTGAGGTAGCTAATTTCTTAAGGAATTAAGTGGAAATTGATTTTAAAAAATAGTAAATGAATTTTAAAAATTCAGAGAAAATATATTTTCATTATGGGACTATATTATGCTAAATCCCGGAAAAGAAATATTTTTAAAGTGATTTGGTATTTTCATGAAAATAGTTTAATTCACGAACATATGAGTTAAATATATTATGTGAAATGTAAAAAGTTGAAAAAAAGGATTTTATGGCTGAGAATCCTATATAGAGTATATGCATATTTTTTGATGAGGATTTGATAATTGGTGATGATATCTTATGAGTATGACATTTTGAATGATTAAATGCATTATATGGTAAAGTGTAAACAATTAAGATAAATTGTTTATAAATTTAAGTGATTAAAATATTGTTATAATATTAATGTTATTAGATTATGAGATTATTAAATGATTGATAACATGGGGATATTCTTGAATCCTGGATAAATTATATTATAAATGTTTAATATTTATCCTTTATCTCATTTGATTGATTCTTTATATCATTATCCTCATGTTTATATTATGTTGAAAGTCATACATGGCTTATGGTCGTAGATGGACTTGGTATGATTATGACCACGGATTATTCGGTATAATCATAGCCGTAATTGAAAACACAATTATCTTTGGCCGTGGTGCATGGATAATTTGTGGTCGTTGATACTAATGAATATCCTTGGCACATAGTGCGGGGATGATTCGATGATGTGGATTAATTATTGGTGAGTCTCGTGAATGAAATATTAATTCATGGATGTGTTCAAAGTCAAATACATGGCTTACGTGCATAGATGGACTTGGTATGATTATGACCGAGTTGTTGATTATAATCATAACAAGTAATTGAAAACACAATTATCTTGGCCGTAGTGCATGGATAATTTGTGGTCGTGATCTTAATGAATATCCTTGGCACGTAGTGCGAGGATGATTCGATGATGTGGATTAATTATTGAAATGAGTCTCGTGATGAAATATTAATTCATGGATGTGTTCAAAGTCAATACATGGCTTACGTGCATAGATGGACTTGGTATGATTATGACGAAGTTGTTCGGTATAATCATAACCGTAATTGAAAACACAATTATCTTTGGTAGTAGTCATGGATAATTTGTGGTCGTGATCTTAATGAATATCCTTGGCACGTAGTGCGGGGATGATTCGATGATGTGGATTAATTATTGAAATGAGTCTCGTGATGAAATATTAATTCATGGATGTGTTCAAAGTCATCACGTGGCTTACGTGCATAGATGGACTTGGTATGATTATGACGAGGATTGTTCGGGTATAATCATAGCCGTAATAATTAAAACCATTATCTTGGTAGTAGTGCATGGATAATTTGTGGTCGTGATACTTAATGAATATCCTTGGCACGTAGTGCGGGGATGATTCGATGATGTGGATTAATTATTGAATTTGAGTCTCGTGATGAAATATTAATTCATGGATGTGTTCAAAGTCATCTACATGGCTTCGTCGTAGATGGACTTGGTATGATTATGACCGAGGATTGTTCGGTATAATCATGCTTAGTAATTGAAAACACTGATTATCTTAAAAATTTGATACAACAAGATTAATAATGGCATGCAAAGACCAACTAAGAGGTTGCAAATAAACTACGAGGTCTCATGAGAGAAAGCGAGATGCTATAATAAACTCAAATGAAAACATGCTCTTAGGGTGCAATATCCCCGTAATTTATATTAGGATTATCAACCAAAGCTAAACTCACACTTGCACCACTAGACACTTTTAAATCGGTGGCATCTATGTTGGAGAAGCTTATATCCACCAACTATTTTCATTTTAGTCATTCAATTGAGGTGAATAAAGATTTCTGTTCAAAACCGTAAACTAAATGCCAAACTCACTGATTAGTTAGTTGCACAAACGTTTGTCTTAACTGAGGAGAAAAATTATGTAATTGACCAATTTGCTATTAGAAAATTGTGAAGAATGTTCATATTGCCAAACTATACCACCACACATTGTCAAATTGCAATTAGCACACACATGTCAAATTGTCAATGCAACATAAGCAACAGCTGGAATAAAAAGTCAAAAGAATTTGAAACTCATGGGAAAATCCTTCCTTTGTGTAATAGTAAAAGCAAAATACTTGGGGGCTGCAACAGTCGTTTTTTAATCAAAGATAAATAATAATTATTAAATGTCATATGTCAGATCTTATAAAAAAGGATATGTCTCATGTCCCATACAGAAAGACAAGGAAAGGTCCTTCATGACATGTCTTTGTCTGTATCTCCTTGCATAGATATTCAACTAATGCACAACTAAAACTAAGGAATTCCATAAGCTTTCATTCTTTCCCTTTACTCACAAATTAAAATTTAAAATAAAAACACAATATGGATGTATAATTAAACAACCGATTTTCATCACGCTCAATAAACACTAGAAGAAAGTATACATATAAGGTAAGTATCTTTCTCCACAACCAAATAATTAATATTAATTTAAGGGGCTAGAAAAATCATCATCTAGAGTACAGACTACAGATGGATCAGACGTTGAGAATGACGCCTTCAAAAGAAAATTTAGAAATTCATAACCCTAATCAATACGCAAGAAAAAAGGTACATAACGCAAGCCTAGCCAGTTGTGCATATACTGAGGGATGAAACTCACGATTTTTTTATAATTGTTACTTTACTGGAGGCTTTAGTATGTGCCTGTGATCCTCTTCTGGATAAATATCAACTTTGATACTTGAACAAAAAGTAATGGAGAAACAAAGTTTACGTGTAGCACTTCAGGATTTCTGAATAAGAACAGTGATGTTAGATTTGTGGATGAACTGGCATCAATTTATCGTTAATTTGGTTGTTTCTGTGTTCAGTACTCCAGTGCGTAATGGTTTACAATCCCGAGTTTTGGAGTTAAAGACAAACTGGAGAGTGCAAGGTCTATTTATTAAGAGAGGATGATAGTAAATTCCAATTATACACTTAAAACTTGTGAGAATTGCCATGTCACTCTTTTGATGTTTTGTGTATCACTCTGATTACAATTGGCAACCTCAGGTTCTTCTACAAACTATTTTCAATTTATATTTCTTTCTTTTTTTCAGTAATTTTTGCTCATAAGATTTGAAGCTTATTTTATTAGTCAAATTCATATAAAAGAACTTTGGAAACTGATTTTTCTTTCTTTTATTTTTACCCTTTAATTTTTTATTATTTATTTTTTGATAGGTATGTTTGGCCCACGTGTATGGGTATCGGAACCACCGACCTTGAGGTAACCCTTTGATTTTTAGTTTACCTATTTTTAATGCTTATTATTAGAAAACCAGGACAACACTTGAAATCTGAACTTTATTCTAATTTAGTTATAGGTAAGAATTTGAAATTTTCCTCTCATATTAATCTCAGCAATTGAATCGAATATCTGATAGGAATGATTTTCCTTATTTCTCCAATTTCTTGCTTCAAATTTAACTATATCATCATTACGAGTTTGAAGTCTGAACTATTTTGTTAGTTTTTGCGAACTTTTTAAGATCTCATACATTGTGATACCAAGAGTCAAACCCCAGAAATGGTTGCTGAAGAAATAAAGTTGTTAATCAACTCACTGGCCACTGCTGCATGCCTCCTTGGGATTGTGTTTCAAAAAAGTTATCTTTTCATTTATGCCATGTTATTATATTCACTATCTCAGAACAGATTGCCCAATAAATCATGACATCAAAAGCAGTTACACATTTAATTTTACTTGATAAAAAGGAGGCAATACATCTTTTGTTTCCCTTTCTCTCTAACACCTTTTCTAATATGACAAGACACAGAAACATAAATCAAATGTTTTAAGAGATAATGCAAGTGCTTTTTTAGATATTACATCTTAAAATAATCTGTTTAAGAGGCATTAACACTCTTTCTTGAGGAGAGGCATGCCACAATACAACCCTCACTATCTATTGTTCAAAATTTATATTAGCTTTTCACATGACATGTCGGACAATTATTTCAAATTTTAAACAAAATCAAGCAACCATTAGTAACTTCACTCTCTGCAATGATTCTTTCTTCATCAGTCTCTTCCTTATTTGTATTCATAAAATAAAATCATACTCCGCCCTCCCCAAAGGATGTCTTAAGTGACAAAAAAAATTGTCAAGCATGTCTAAAGTACATAATTCAACTAGATAAAATTTTATATTGACTAATTTACCCTTTTTCATACTACATCTTAGCCAAACAGTAAATCAATTACATCATAAATGAATGGCTTAAATTAGTTCACTCTCTCTTCGCAAACCCAATAGCTAATTAAAGCAATTAACACATATATACCAATCCAAGGGAAAATAGATAATAAATTTATACTATCTCCTCTTATTTGACTACCTTAATTTGTGTGAAATTTTCCCTAAGCCATCCTTTTGGGGATGGAGGAGTCCTAAAATATGATAGACACATATTATCCTCTATCTTTTTATATGTTGTTGTAAGAGTTTAGTAACCTCAAATTTGATCATAGGAGGTGATGCATTAGCATAGGGATCATATTAACTTCAAGATTGAATGATCTTGAAATTCCTTAGGATTTTCTAGTATGATTAGGGATGAAAACTTTAATTGAATGTGTACTTTTAATTTACTTTACAATTATGTTTGTTTAATTTTGCTTTGGTTGGCTATTTGGAATTGAGATGTTTATTTATGGTATTTAGCTTATTAGATATTCGTCATATATCTTGCAAAATGATTTTTATTAATGACCATTTACACCATATATCGTCAATTTATATCATAGAATACTTTATTTACAACTATGTCCTATATATATGGCCTATATTTTTGAGGACGTGTGCCTGACCTTTTCGCCTCGGTGTGCCTTTTTACTAAGCAACAATGCTTATTTTCTAAGAATATAACTATCAAATAATACAGTCATGAATGTACCTTCACCTTTTTTTCGTAATTATACTTTTACCTTTTTGATCGAGTAAAATAAATGTACTTAACTAAATGTGCCTGAAACAAGGCATATATCATGTTATAGTTACAGAAAATACATTAAAATAACGACCACTAAAACGGTTCGGGGCAACTCAAAGAATAGGAGCGAGTTAGACACTGCCAATAAATATAACTTCGCAAAGACAATAGTCACTCCAGCCCCAACTTAAAGAGTCTTTAATTCCTTTTTTGAAATCCCTCGGACCTAAAAGAGAGGAGTATTTAATGTATCAATGCTGACATAACACATAATAACATAATAATGTCAAGTTTGGATTTTAATTGGGATAAAAGCCATAACTATGATACCCCGCATATCAATAGTACCAATCACAAATTCAGAGTTCAACCGAAAAGCAATAGATATTACCAACTGGAGGGCACTCTATCCAATTCAACTCGTTACCCAGGTTCATTAGTGATTTGGTTTTACATAAACCAACTGATTAAGGAACAGTACACTGCCAAGGCCAACTTTTCGTTCAACACCGACAAAAAAACAATAATTTCACCAAACCTGACCGTAACCAGACATAATAAGACAACTGAAAGCCACATAAAAACTTAGGTATATACACATGTGCATAAATGTAGTCTTCAAACACAAATGAGGACTCCAAAGTGGATGAAATAATTGAACACTTGAAGAATCAAGACCAAAACTCCACCCCAATCTAAAGTAAATCGATCGACCACAAGTAAAATTCCAATAATACATAACAAACACGTCAAACATAAATTAAGAAGAACAATAAGAAACCGAACCTCTATACTCAGATTTGAGGTCTTAGGATTTCGATTTTTCCCTTTCTCTTTGTATATATAAATAAATATATGTCGCCCCTTCGTATATAGCTCCGACTGGTCTCAATAATGTCCCGGACCGTACTTTAACCCCTTCTATTTTGTTGATTTCTCTCTTTCTACGTCAGTTTCTCTCTCTAATCTATATAATGAAGAAAAACTAAGGGAGGGTTTTACAGAAGCATGGATAGGAAGTAATGGCCGAATCGAAGAAACAAGCCACCCCAATATTTTTCAGAAATCTAAAATGGTACCCACTTGATATTGCAATGTAAAACTATATAATTGAAAAATATATTGTAGTGATATTTACTGAAATTATATATTGACCCCTAAGATTTGGGGTTGAAGACAAACAAGAGAGCGACAATGCCGAACGAAAATGGTGAAATATATTAAGAGAGGACGATATTAACTTCCGTTTATATTCCTAAACTTGTGAGAATTGACATATGCATCCTTTTTCTTTTTTGTTCCATATTTTTTACATTTTTTATAGCCCGTAAAATACATATTTTTACATATTTTTATACATATTTTTATATATATTTTTATATACATATTTTTATATATACATATTATATTCATATATACATATTTTTATATATATTATATATATATATATATAATATATTCATATTATAATATATATATCATTACTCTCTTACATAATGTACTTTTTAATTAGTATTTCGTTTAAAAATTTGGAGACAAAATAATTAAAAAATAAAATCTCATATATTATGAGTCCCTATCTCCTTCTCTCGGCCAATCTTTCAATGATGATTTTGGAGACTAACCATCATTTCCCAAGGACTTAAATGTTGGAATTTGCAACTTCAGAATTTCTGGCATTGAATTCATTACGTTCAGAACTCCAGCATTGAATTCATGACCTCAATTGGCTATAAATTATCCATAAAATAATAGGATTGAACATTATCCGTTTAGAATCCGGTTACATGAAATTAAACTTAATGATAAATTAATCGATTAATCCGTCAATTAACACGTAATAGTCTTTTGACATTGTATTATTCAATTGAGCGGGCATCTTCATAACCAACCACCAATCTAATCATATGTGAGAAACTTCTAGCATAGAGAAAAAGTTCAGCAAACAGAAACACCCTGAATGGATAAAAAACATCCCAGTATGATTCCAATTATTGTGTATACACCAATAAGACGTGGGGAAAAAGAGTTTAGGAAGGAAAATCACAAACAACTGCTGATCTAGCAATAAAAACATCTCAAAAGAAATTAAATAAAGAACGCCAAATGATAACTCCTGATGCATGGGGCAAAAAATTTCACAACATAGTTGATCAAGACTAATCAAACTTCTATACATAATCACAATTCAGAATTCAACATTACCGATTAAACCAACCTACTGGGGGCTGGACTTCCCCGTCATTCATCAACTTGTCCAGCACCACATTTAAATCAACTGACTGTCCATTTTCCGTTAACCTCCGAACTGTGGCTCTCACCTGGTCTCTTGGAAATCCCATACTTGTGACCTTGTCAACCACATCATCAATAGGAACCTTGTTTCCAGTACCAGCAGAACTAGACCCACTACCAACACCAGAAGCAGTAGGGAGTGCATGCGGTAATATCCGAGCCGTAGGCAGCTGTGGGTAAACATTTCCACCACTCTGGCCTAAAGAAGGAGAAGGAAGATGGTGACCTTTCATTGGGGAGCCACGGCCATACTGAGAAGGTGGTCCGCCATAAGGATATGGTTCGCTAGGCCCAGATGATGGGGCATAGGCAGAAGAAAATCCTGGCCCAGGTCTACTCGATGGTGGCTCATACATGTGGGATGGAGTCCCATAAAACTGTTGTGAGGGGGGAGCTCCACTAGGAAGATGAGAGGGAGGTTGGTGGATGATTGGTTGAAAGTTCTGAGACGCTATATAAGGTGTTTCTTCAGGATGTTGGACTAGAGTAGGTTGAGGTTGAGGTTGAGGGGCATTAACTGCTGAGAGAGATGGGTGTTGCTGAGAGTATTGGGGGGCAGGGCTTGGCTGATATTGTTGCTGTGGAGGTGCTGGGGGTGGGGGATGCAGCTGCTGTTGGGGAGGTGTTTGGTACTGCTGAATTGAAGCATCTGGTGTTTGACCAGATGTTGGGAAATATGCATCTCGCTGAGGAGCGGGAGGAATATGGTTCTGGGAGAATTGGTTTGGAAATTGAGCTGAAGGTTGCAGATTTTGTTGTGGTGGAAGAGGACCATTAGGTGGAGAGTGAGTTGGAGGTTGTAGTGTAAGAGCAATAGGAGGAACCTGGTGGTGAGATTGGAGAGGAGCAGATGCTGCCTGATGCACAGGATCCATGTGCATGGTACTTGGGGTTTCAGACTGCTGTTCTACCTTTGATACTTGAAGCTTTGCCACCTGCAGTTGAGCCTCTAGTATCTCTTGCTTATCCTTTACAACATGTACACCTGATTCTACCTGAAGACAATTGTTTATAAGAACCTACCAAAGCAAAGAGAGTGAAACAAATTTAAGTATAAAGGATGAATGTAAACTACTGGTTACAAGGACGACACTAAACAATGCCAGCTTGAGCTACCTCCCTTTCACGTGTTTGTGTGTGTGTGTGCGTTTTTTGGGTTGGGGGGAGAGAGAAAGAAAATAAAACAACAAGAAAAAAATAAAGCTAGAAGCGAGAAATTTGTCCATGTGACGAACCAAATGTGTCCGAGTAAATTGGGGCGGATAGAAGCCATGAAGATACTGGATGAACTAAAACAGAGATCCTACGTCAGTTAAATGGTGCAAGTTACAACAGAAGGTCTCCTAAGGAATAGGAATTCATTAATAATTAGATAAGTGAATGGAAAAGCTAAATTAACTAAATGGTTTCTCTCAGCTTCTAACTTTATTGTTGTTCTCTTCTTTAGATCATTTGACATGATGTCAAATTTTTGAGGTTAAGGCAAAAGATTTACAGTCTTTTCTGAAGATGTTGCTCATGTGAAGGCAACCAGAATTAATGTAGCTAAGATAAAGTACTGAACCAACACCTTGGCCATGGCGCTATAAAGTATACAAGTGGGGAACAAGATTTAATTTGCCAAACTTAGTGGTTCACTTGTGACAAAATGGAAAAAAAATGTGCAACAAATGGCAACTGAGAAACTCTGAATAAAATTTGTCTATCCCCTGCATCTAACTCAACTAAGTATACTACAGTAAGGATAGAAAGACCCTGCATCTAAATAGACTACAGTCAGGATAGAAAGAAAACGCACCTCTCGAAGAATATTCTCTAGTTGTCTCATTTTCCCATCAGTGCTTCCATGATTGTTTCCAACAGATATCTTCAAATCATCAACAGAATGCTCAATATGGCGAGTTCTGCTCTCTAGCTGGGATAGTCGTGCACTGACACCCTCTAATGCATGTAGCAAATTATCAGCATGTTTCTTCATTGTACGGTCAATCTCAGACAACAAGGCTGCATCATAGACATTACGATCTTTATCGAAGATGAGCTGTGCAGGTTCAGTGGAATCCAGAGAAGCATAATTCTGTATAAACATGGAAAAATGTATTAGAGACTATCAAAAGCATGCATAAAGTGCATCTTCCAAGTTAACAGCAAAGTGATATTACATTTCCTTGGTCGATATATTATGATTCTCAAGATAAAGCCTTGCCAAAATGTATTACTTATGCAATATCATATGATAAATAAAGCGTTTGCAAATTCAAAAGCCATGATATAAAATCGGGAGCGACAAGGTATGAAAGTGCTCATGTGAACTTTAAATACATCTCCAATGTGTGAATGCATGAAAGACAATAATTGTGATTATAGTTTTTGTTATTTCATATATACGAGTCCATGACATAATTTTCCTAGATAGAAGCTAAAAAAAAGGTCACATCAAACCATTTATAGAGCAAAACAAGAAAAATGAATAGGAATTGTGATTTGGACACATTAGTCCACCGCTCCTTTTGGAGGCTTCTGAGACAATTTTCAAGGAGGCAAAAAAACTTAGTTTCCTCAGATGGGATTATGAGAAATGGTCTTAGGTCTATGAGAATGCAGAAGTACAGTGTAACTATAAAATACTGACACATTATACTTAATTCTATATCTATAAGCGCACTAAATAAACATCTGTAAATCTACTAAATAAATACCCATGTGTGCGTGTTTTTATGTATATAAATTGGTCCCATGAGAAACTTCTTCTTGGTTGATTTCAAGGTTTTGAGGGCTTAAATATAGGAAGACTCAAAAGGCATTGTAATTGTTTTCTGGAGCTTGGGGCATTTTGTCAGATCTGAATGCTAATAGAAATCTGGGTTTTCATAGCTGGAGCTGGTTTACATAATATTAGGATTATGAAGCCAAGATTACAAGAAGATTTAACTTTATTTTGTGGTGCCTATAACATTATGGCTCATTAGCCTTATCAAGGCATGAGTATAATGTTACTAATAAAAAAGAAAGTCACGAGAATGGTTTAGCAAAGACCATCAGACAATTGATAGTGGCATTGAATATGTTAAAGCTAATGTTACAAGTTAGAGATCGGAAATCACAAGTTTTCAAGTCCCTAGTTTTGGTAGTAGGACACTCCCAACAAGCCACCTATAGTATTATTTTTATCTTTTGACAAGTGAGAAATATATAGAGAAACAACAACCAAAGGGGATGCCATTCCAAGTACACGTCAAGTATACAAAAGGCAGGAGGTTACAAAAACACAACCTGCACCAGAATAAACCATATACAACTGTTTAGATCCGTCGAGCTCAAGAGGGTCTTCAGGAAAAATCTCCTAGGAAATTAATGAAGGAAAATCCAAAATGTGGAAACCTCATTCTGCCGAAAAAACTCTAATTTACTGATACTCTATCACTCTGAAAGAAAGCAGATCATCTATCTAAAAATAAAAATTGGAAAGTATATATCAAGTTTTAGCAACTTTTGAAGTTTATAGTCTGGGACCCACCAAGCTTATGAAGCAGAATGGATTCCAGGAAGATAACAAGGCTTTTCATTCATCTGCTACTAATTATTCACAAAAATTTAATAAAAACAAGTCTGTCCAATCTCCATCAACCAAAACTCCTAAGCCAAACACTACTTCCTGATCAATCATGTTTGCAGGAAGAAATCAAAATCCAGATACAAATGC
Organism: Panax quinquefolius; assembly: GCA_020205615.1. NCBI lineage: Eukaryota > Viridiplantae > Streptophyta > Magnoliopsida > Apiales > Araliaceae > Panax > Panax quinquefolius. The sequence goes on along the minus strand of CM035169.1, from coordinate 24,353,713 downwards.
TTTCTTAAACTTTCAGTTGTAAATTTTGATTACGTTTTTGCTATCTCTACACAGCCAACTTACATACTTTCCTCTCTCATAAAGATCTACAAAAATGATCACATAACCTAAGGGCTTGTTCCAACAGATTGAACTAGCACAGAATACATAACACACTACTTTTAAGTTCTAACTCATTTTTTTACCAAAATCTTTAGAATGCATCAATCAACAACAACACTAGTAATCTTACTGACCACTCCTTAAAATTAATGGCAAACTCAATCAATAACCAGTTAGCCACACACAAAACATGAATTAAGAAGGGGGGAAAACGAGAGAGGGGGAAGCATACCCAATTAACGATTAAACCCTTATTTTACTAATAGTTGTATGTATATGTAAAGATCTTACCCTGATACCGGAGTTAATTTTGGAATCAGCTGAAGTCCAAACCCTAGCTCCGCCAACATTGCCAGAATCAATATTAGCCGGCGGCGATGAAGTGGGACGGATTGGTTGAAAATCATAACTAGGCATGATCTCTTCTTTCTTACTACTGTCATCCTCTTCAGGATTCATCAGATTGATGAAATCGTTGTTGGTGCCGTTACTTTGAGAATTCGATAGATCCATTATCTGCTTGTCCATGTACAGCGACGTATTCATCGAGCTTCCAATTCTCTCAATTTAGATATTTATATTCACTATGAAAATCAGATATATATAAATATATATTTTATATACAGAGTTCTAGAGAGAGAAAGAGGCGGAGGAGGAAGAAGAAGAAGAGACTTTATGTTCTGGTATTTGGACGTAACTTCTATAAGAAGAAAAGGATATGCGAAATAAATAGTGTAAGAAGCTTCACGGTGACGGTAAAGGACGTCGGAATATTTGTCACATTGTTTACGACTTCGAAACGACATCGTGCTCGTGTAAATTTTTTATTCTCTTTCTTAACGTGCTTCCTCTACCTCTAGTCTAAAATATAAGCTAAATAATAAATATATAAAATATTAACCTGAAATGTTTAAAAATAATTTATTTAATTTTAATATTATAAATTATCTAAAAATTATTGTTAATTATGAGATTTTAAAAAATAAAAAATTAAATGAGTCAGGTTAATAATGAATTTAAAATATCTCACATTAAATTGTAAAATTCAATATGAATTTCATAATTCGGAACGGAGATATATTAAAAAGCTAAAAAGTGTTAGGAAAGATTAAGATATTTTTCTACAAAATTTTCTCACCAAAACAGTCAAACTTGTTAGAATAAAATAGCCTCAATTTCTTTCCCTTTTTTTAGTAATTATCCTTTCTAATAACACCTTAAATAAACATTAACAATCATATCCCTACAACCTTTTTATTTATTAACCTTTAGATTCCTTATCTAAAACTCACATATAATTGTACTTTTAGAAAATAAAGTTCAACATTTTTAAGGAAGTTAATACTACTTTTAGCAGTTGCAGTAAAAAGTCACATTATTCGTGTAATAAATTTTCATAATACCAATCGTCTTTTTTTTTTTTTTTTTGGGTAAATAGTTTATAATTCAAATGATAGTTCGATTTTTAACACTTCTAAATATCAATGTTGCATTAAACACATTTAGACATTATTTTGAATTAATAAATATATAATATATATATATATATTTTATATATATATATATATTTTAAGTTTGTAAAATTTTATATTTCAAAAAATACATTTGGACAAAAACTTATTTATACTCAGTTTAATATCAACAAAAAAAAATAGGGCTCTATTTGCTATATATATATATATATAGAATATGAGAGAGAATGAAAATCAAAAACGACTTTTAAAAGTTATACGGTCTACGATCGTAGGGTGATTCACTCTACGATCGTAGGGTGATTTCTACGATCGTAAAATAGTTACTCCACGATTTGTGAATTCACTATACTATCGTGGACTACTCTACGATCGTAGAGTAATTTTACTATACTATTCATGAACTATTTCTACGATCGTAGAAATGAAATCACTTCTACGATCGTAGAAATAGTAAACTTTAAAAAATTACTGACTGTGTATCTATTTTTATATATATATATATATATATATATATATATATATATATATAAAAAAAAATATATACGTGATTGTGTAATCACAGAAGACATTAAATAACTATAACGACGGGTGAAACCGTCGCATCATATTCTTGGCTACTACGGTGATGAACCGTCACGATATCGCCATATATATATAAATATAAATATAACCCATATATACATATATATATATATGACTTGGTGACCACTTAAGTTTTGTCAATCTTTAGTTTAGTCTTCTTTATTTTCTTTTTGATATGAAGTTTCATGCAACGAACATGGAAAAGATTTCAACATATCAATAGTCTTGCACTTCACTTGTGTTCCGATTGTAGCTGTTCCTTCCATTTCTCTTCATACACGAGGGAGGGATTAAAAAATAACATTTGTCAACAATGCATTGCCCATTGGACAGTCTGTATTTATGTAATTAATTACCTCAGGCAAAATGAGGTACACATTATTCTTATGGATGTTTGATACATACATGCATAGGCATATACAGCTCTTCATTTTTCATGGGATGGTAAATGTGTTGGAACACATAACAATACAAGGATAACTAGAAGGAAATAAAAAAGACTAGTGTCTAGTATATATGCCCACATTTTACTAATTTTTTCTATGCTTGTTTCCCTAGTTATATATCTACGTGGCATTTAACTGACACACTTCACCTGCGTGAGGTTTTACTTCTTCCTTGACTGAAGACTCCCAGGGCAGACTGCATAAACAGAATAAGATTTAATCAGGTATGTAACACAAAAGAGTGATTAAAGAGAGATGGAGGATAATTTGTATCAAGAGCTCTCTGATACATGGCTCTCAGTCCATTATAACTTCAGTTTTACTGGGGACTGACATGAAAGAAAATTATGGAAATGTGCAATTTACCATATTAAGAAGTCTCAGAGCCGCAGGCCTAGTGAATTTCCTTGCAAAAAGGAAGCATGGGGAGGGAATCCCTTTGCTAGTGCACCACTCTCTTCTGTATTCAGTTTCATAATAGATATTGTCTATGTCCTGCATAGAGCAACAATACCAACTTCAATCAATCCAGGTGCCGCAGTTAACTTCCTCAAATTAGTTTCTGAATCGACTAATGGGACAATCAGCTATTTTCTTTCCTAATGTGGTCTTGTTTACCTCTTAATATCTTTGAACAACTCCACATCTGATTCGAAAAGAGGGTAAAATTGTTTTTTGCCTCTTATCGTCTCTTTTCTTTCCTAATGTGGTGTTTGTTTACCTCTTAATACCTCTTAACAGCTCCACATCTCTGATTCGATAAGAAGGTAAAGTTGTTTGGTAAATTTTTTTCGTCTTTTATTGTTTCTTAATCGGGAAGAGAAAGATATAAATAAAAGTAATTATGAATTGCCTCTTAATGAAAAATTTAAATATATGGAATCTCTATAAATATTCTACTCTCTATTCTAAATTTTAAAATCATTATTGGTTTTTGAAAAGTTAATTTGAGATATTTTTAAATTTAAAAATCGTTAAGATTATTCTTTTTAGTTACCAAACAACTTTTTAAATTCAGATGTTATTTCTGATCTAATTTATTAAAATATCTAATTATTCAATTTTATCAAGCACCACACGTTTTTATAGAATCAGAGCTGGAGTGAGAAAATCAAGCGACTGTCCTGTGATGCGACTGTTTTACTATAAATCTAAGCTTAGGAAAAACAAAATAAAAATAACTTATGTTGACCTTTGACTACATGAAAATTTATCACCAAAGACCCAGGAAAAAGAAAATGTCAAAGTGGTTTGTGAACCAACCAAAAGCTATTATTGAAGCATCTAACCCTATCAATCCCTTAACAGAAGGCCTGAGGATATTCATTTATACTCTCTTCTTACCACCTTTTTTGGATACATAAATGCCTTGGGTGCAACTAAAGGGTGTGTAACTTCTAAGTAATACCAAAAGTAGCCTTAACATCAAATAAGAGGAAGTGAAAAACATTAATATAATCTCCAAGAAGGTATGATGTGCCTGCTCAGAGCATAAATTACAAATACCTTTATTGATTGGATGAGCATGGGAGTAGCATCCGCTAACTTATAAGTCACTGGATGCCATCCTTGCCGCTCACGAACTTTGGAGGATGAAAGATCCCATGAAGTATGAGTTAGTCCCCGTCTTGTGATTTCTCCTTCAAGGCCTTCTTGCTGAATCAGGAATAACATATACGTTAAGCAAAATTCCAAAAACTGAAAATGACACAAAAAATAGGGAAAAAATACATTCATCTCTTCTAGTATATATTAGATCCTAAATGTTCTTATTGAGCCTTCTTCAATATTAATAAGAACATAAGGAGCCTCGATTGTGATTGCATGCCACAATGGTAGCATTCCGTAATTCAGTTGACAACTATATCTGGCACCATGATGTACCCCCATCTCAAGATACATTAAAGCCAAGTTCTTCCAATTTCTAGCATTGCCAATTTGGTAACGATTAGCCATGGGGGTACCCCTGCAGCATTGGCACAAGTTTGGATATGTGATGAGGATTTGTATTCGATGCTATCAAAGGCTCTCAATTATGCTCCGGCCATAAATATCAAAAAACACGATTAAAGTAACACTTTATATTCAAATTATCAAATCAAATATATTGACGTAAAATTAAGTTCACCACACTTTCGACTAAATAACATCTAAAATAATAGAAAATTATGTGTGCTGAAATAAAAGAAAATGTGTATTAATCCCACCACAGTGGTTTAAGGGAGAACTTGAGATCAACCGTAAACTCGGAGGTCTGACTCGACATTAAGTATAGGGGCCACGGACTGCAGGCATAAGCCTGATTATTGAAAGCCTTGTTCCGGGAAGGGAGACATAGTTTGCTCGCAAGGCCAGGAAACTCCTCTTTATCAAAAAGAAAAAGGAAAAAAAGAAAAGAAAAAAGAAAATGCGTATTTCACAACAATGCTTCTAAAGCCATTTCCACCAGAAGTTATAATGTCATTTCAACCTTCCAGGCAACAGGCATTTTATATTTCTTCTCATGAATGACACTCAAATAGTTGAGCGGAAGATAATCTTACAGCAAGTAGTGTCTGAACATAATGTTCATCTGGTATACAGTTATGCTCCTTCCATCCTTCAGCAGGCTGCCAAATGACAAGAATCTTTAAGGCAACTAAGACATCAACCCATTCTTGAAACTAATTCCTTATTTGTTATTAGTTCAAGACTGGTCACTAAACATTGCATAGTGAAGAATAAAACAATCATATTTAGAATATATGGAACAAAAACAAGTTTTAATAATTAAAAAAAAAACTCACAAGGGGATGATCCCGCCAAAACTCGGGCAATGACTTCCTCTGCATAAATGTCAAATAGGAGGCAGGTAAGGTAATGAATGAGTAATAAAATGTTGGTTCTTAACAAAAAAAGTATAAAACTTGTAGAGAGTAATACAAAAGAAGAAATCAGAACCCTCCTGTGCATGAGGAAACCCAATGCCTTGATGCAGCTTATCATCATTAAGCAAACATCTTTTATTCAGTAAAATCAAAATTCAGATTTTGAGATCTTAATAACATGCTAGAACAAGTTTAGAGGAGAATTATTTCAACTGTAAAAATAAGTGCATTGATATCATGTTCATTCAACATTGTGTGCAAGGGTCCAAATATATGCAGATACCATTAGCCAGTAGAGTACAGGATGATATTTGGTAGGTGTGTCCCAGAAAGAGTATGAACTTTAAGCAACATACACCGCATGAGAATCTGCTTTTACTAACATTCTAATTCTTATCTAAACCCAGAATGAATTAGTTGCACAGTTAAGAACATAGGGTTAAGTTCTAATCAAATTGTGAATTCAGGTATGAGAGAACTTGCCTTACAATGAGACTGAAACATAGGAAAGACAGAGTCATCTCTAACTACAATCTCTGCATGCTTTCTGGTCAGAACAACCCACTGCAAGAAGATAATGCAACAAAGAGTAAGGAAACTAGAATATGTAGTGGCTATACAACTGCACTGTAAATAATGACTTCTGTATATATCTTTTTTTTCTTTTTTAGACAACTTATGGAACTTGGGAGTAAACTAAGTAATTATTCAACTTTTACCTGAGATCCTTTCCTCCAATTATGAACCGGGATCACAGGATGCATCTTCGGATTGTAGCGCCCTTCTTTTGTATCAGCAAAGCTGCTTATATTTTCAAATTAAACAGAAAATTTTAACAAATTAATCTTAGCACGTATATGTCATAAGCTTCTCTATATAAATTTGGGTGAAAAGCTTTTTCTATATGGATTTAGAAGTATATGTGACTAGAACATGAAGAGTTTTCAGATCGAAAAGGCATTACAGAAAGCAAGCTCATATGCTGGTTGAGATCAAATTTCAATTATTTGCTTAGTTTTCACCATATTCATTCAAACAAGGAAAATTAATAAACTCCACGTACCTGTCCACAAAACTAGTTGAAGTTGACATTATGTAGTCATATGTGTAGCTGAAGTTGTACAAGGGTATGCAGCTGAAAAAAGTTTAAGCAACTGGTATATGATCAGATAATATGACTAAACAAATAGAGATATTCTACTGACAACTAAACTTTAATGTAACAGAAAATGGCAAGAAGCTCTTAATTTCAATAATGAACAATGTCACATGGGCATTGATGCACATGTAAGGGGCAGGTGTGCATCTAAGCTCTAGACTGGTCCAATTTCAGTGAGGGTATTAGCTACATGTTTATATTTTTTAACCGTAGGGTACACTAGTAACATGAGTATATGAATTCCTTACAGGGAAAAGTATGTGCATGATGCAAGCCACCATTAATGTGAGCCTCACCTGTCTGAGAGGAAAACAAATCTTTCAATAGAAGGATCCATGAGTGCATCTTGAAGCAAAATACGCTCTGCCTGAATCATGCTTGCTCCTCCCCAATCTACCTGGTAAATAAGCGAAGTTGCTAATATGTTTAGCAATACAAGGCCAACATAAGTAAATACGTGAAATAAACCCCAGGAAGAAGTTTTCATATGTGAAACATATCAACACAAGCTAGTTAATAAGACAAATAAGGTTTCAATTAAACAACTCAAAAGATGAGCAATGCCGGATGAACAACAAATTCCATGGAAGTGAGCTATACATATGATAAGACTATATAAGCCAATGCTTACGGAGGCAACCAGATTCTGAGATCAGGCTGAGTTGCAGTCAGTGATAGGTAAAACTTTTGTGTACAAATTGGAGAAGGGTTTACCCAACTTGTGTAGTAAAAGCAAATGTCAAATGAAAGATTAAAGAAGAAAATAACAGTTTTCCCTTGGATCTTATTTTTAACATGTAAAGAATTAATGGATGGTGAGCCTCATGCCAATTGTCATTGGGGAGATACCTAACTCAAAAATTCCAAGGAAGCCCATCAAAATGTTAGTCATTTCTAAGTAATGAAATGGACAACTATAAAAAAATAAGGGAGAGGGCGAGAAAGGCGAGAAACTACACAGTCTGACAGGGGACAGAACTATGTCACATGATCCCTAGAACTAAGTTCATGCTAGTGAGATATAATCAACGAATTAATACAAGGGAACTTTTTTCTACATAGAAGCGACTTACAATAGTGAACACCTTCTGAACAAAAACCCAAACACACATATTTATAAGTCAATGATCTGACAACATGATCCTGAATGAGCAGTTTAGAATGTTCAGGTAAGTCACATGAAAAGACTTGGCATGCTTCATCATACTTGGAAAGAGCTATACCTCAAAGTTGCTCGACTGCATGAACTGAAAGTTACTCCACTGCATGTTCTAATGTCTAACTTTGAGAAGAACTAACTTCACTTATAATTTGAAAAAGTATAAAGCACTCCACAACCCAAATCCCCTTGGGCTAAGTAAGAAATCACATTCTTGGTTAGTGTTGAAAAGCAAATGTATTAAGATTTTGAGCACCTAGACCCTAACTTGACTCTAGAGGACTGCAGCATTAGGATTGATCGGATTCTACCCCTTTATACTTCCATTGTGAAATGTTCAGGCGACCTTAATTTCACATGTAGATATGTAAAAATAAGTTGTTAGATTAGTTTTAACTACATATTTCCTTAAGAATATCATCATAAAACATAAAACCAATTCATAACCAAAGATTAGCAGATATTCCTTATTAAAAAAATGTGGAAGATTAGCTCTCTAGTTTCTACTAAAAAGATTCCATTTTTAGTAGGGGGAGGAAGACAGAAAACTAAAGACAAACCTGAATGCTGTCATTAAGTTGGCGATTCAAGAAATATGATGATCTTGTGGTCGCCTTGTTGAATAGGAATCCAGGCCTAGAGTGAACAGAAATTGAAAATCTGTTATCCTTATCTCCCTGCAAATTTAACAAAAGTGCTTCTTGAGTGTAGGTGGAAAAGCACAAATTAAATCTTGTCATCAGGATATAGAAACAGAAACAATATGTACTTCCACCGTCCAAAAATAAGAGTGCTACTTTTTTTCATTTTTTAATTAATATTTCAGGTTTGCATAAGGCATACTTGGACATAAGTCTTTTCATTATTAAATTTTAAAGACTAATTTTGTCATTGAAAAAAGTTGTAGAGGTGTGTCCTATTTGAAAGTCAATATTAGTATAAAAAAACCAAAAAAAGAAGCATTAGTAATCTCTTTCTAGAATGGTGGGGAGTATAATATAAATCCCACTCAGGTGCAGAAAAATACTATTCACAGGGAAAAATTCTCATGGCCTCATGGGGCAATCACAATCATAATCATAAATCCTACCTTTAAAAACACAACATTCAACACTAATTGAGCCAGGTCTTGTTTCCCCTATATAAGTAATAAATTGCTTTATATCAAACTTTCCACACAAATCTAAAAAAAAGAAGGGTTGAAGATTGAAACTCATCTAAGCCATTGAATTTGTACAACAGTCCACACATAACTCCAAACGTGCATTTTAGCAATTAACCATACAAAATTTTTGACCGAATTAAAGTCATTAATTATACTAACAAACCATAATTAATGTTAGATGTAAATTACATGTTTCCAAATAAGTCATACACTGCTCCTGCCTCTTGTCTAATCTACCATAACCAGATCTTATCAGTTTAACAAGTAAAATCCAAATCATTTGGCAGCTAGCCAAAAATAGCACATTACACAGAAAGTAACACCATCCAAAATTAAGAAGCTCAAACAATTTTCAACAGAATTTGGAAGCTGCATAATAAATTAATGCAAAATGACAAAAATCATTAATTAGCAACAGATAAAACATTAACTACCTGAAAGAATGCATCCCAAACCATGTCCAACGGAAGCCGATTTCGAGCTATAAACATAAAGGCGATTGTGGCCTTTTGTACAGCCGGAGGATACTCATTGAGATAAAGTCTACCAAGTAATTTGATCCGATTGTATTGCGCCTCTATTATCACAAGAGTAGAGAAGCAGCAGAAGATAATCAGAAGCAAAGCAAACAACTTTCTCTTCCATTTGTGGTGCGATTTCTGCGAAAAACTTGCCTTTCGCTTCATTTATTCACTTCTCCTCCCTCATTTGAAAAGTTCCGCCATTAAAATGGAGTAATTTTCCTAGTATGCTCTCTGATCCATATATATAATAATTATATATACAATCTGATTTACCTAACTTTGCTAGTCAATAGATATTCTTCACTAGAAACTGCAAACGGATCGATTAAGTGAGAATATTGGAAGTAATATTCAGATCTTCGGTGCCTAGAATTCCGTGAAAATTTGCAGAAAGTGAGCGTCTTGTCTCGTGGATATTGTGAATGAAATTGAAAGGGAGAGAGAGAGACTAAACTTGACTTGTGAAGTGAGCTTTCGGTCCTCTGGTGTGGGGTGTTTGTCCTGAATTTAGTAAAGTTTGCGTGTATTGCAGGCCATGAGATGCAGAGTGCAGGTGCAGGTGCAGGTGCAGGTGCAGTGGTGTCTCAATCAATTACCCTTATTACCATTCAAGTTGCCACTAAATGAAGATAAGCCATTATAAATAACACGACTTTATACCACTATATACATATAGTACATTTAAAATATATAAAAATAAATTATTATTTTTTAATATTTGATTTCAAAATCTACTCAAGTATATTCTTAATATCATAATTATCTATTTATTACTATTTCTTATTCTCATATTTTTTTTATATTTAGTTATTGTTCTTTAAAAATTCATATTCTTATTCTTGATAATAATAATATTTAAGTGTATAATAAATTTTCACTATTAAATTATATAATTATTATTTGATTTTAAATAAAATTTTACCTATTACATAAACAGGTGAATATATAAACAAATAAATTATTAAATCATTTATATTATATAAATAGATGAACTATTATTTTAGATTTCTAATTAAATTTATATAATTTTCATAAATAATTAATTATACATTATTAGTTAAATAATATATTTTAGAAATAAAGTAAAACTCGTGTGATGTAATAATAAAAAGTATAAATAATTCAATAATTTTATATAAAAAAAATTATGTCTTGCACGTGACATGAGTTAGTTTATGTTAATATTAAATATCGGCATATATGTGGAAGTACATATACATATAGAATAGAAAAGAATTAAAATAAGATCCACGCATTATAATTTTATTTTATCACTTAAAATTTTACAATTAGTTACAATTCAAAATCGTCCGTATCTTTAATTGTATCTTATTTTATATTTTTGTGAATTATTCTTTTTGTCATGTTTAGTTTTAAATAACTCATATGATGACATAAATATTAAGTAAGTATTATGATGTATTTAGTTGTCTTACATGTGAAAAATAAAATATTTCATCTGTCTTCACAACGATGAATAAAGTATAAATTTCACACATATTAAGAAAAAAACAATAGTGAAGGAAAAAAGTAAATAAAAATAAAAATTTATCTTTAATGGTCTCTTAAGATTTATAGAATGACAAGTAATTTTATTTTGTATACAAATGAAATTTATTAAATAACATAATTATCCTTCACTTTATATATTATATTTTATTTTTTGGGATAAAAATAATTATACTTATATCATGAAGCGAGTCATACCGCTTGGTCAAATACCGTATGGTATTGATATGTGTTTTTCAAATTGTGCAAATTAAAGCTATTTGAAAAAAACAGTATTGTTTTTGGATCCAATTAACATGAAGTTTATTTTTTGGTAAGTTGGTCAATAAAATGCTGACACACATATAGTCTCATCTGCGTGTCAGTACTCTATTGGTCAATTGACCAACTTACCTAAAATAAAATTTCATGCTAACCACTTCCCCTTGTTTTGTCTCACACTCATTAGATAAAAAAAACTACTAATTTATTTATAAGCATAGGTGTTATATTTTAGTATTTAATTGTTACTTGTTCTACATCTTGATTTTTTTTTTGGGTAAATAAATTAATTATTCGAATATAAAAATTAGGAAAGTGATATATGAAAAATAAAAATCTTATCCATAGTTTTATAAGCTTTCCTGTCTGTATAAATAGTTAACAGATTCAAGATTTTCATAAGAAAGGAACTTGCGAAAATATTATTATTTTTTATTTATAAATACAACAATTTCCTTAAAATTAAAATGCATATTTGGGAATAAGCTTTAGTCCATTATTGAAGCCCAACGCATATGGGCAGCAAGCCTTATCCAACAGGCCCAACAATAATGCCAGCGCCCAACAAGAATTCCAGCCTGGTTATCCAAACGTCGTCGTTAGCCACTTATCACAACTCCGGGAGCGAACTTGGAGAAGTAGATAGAAATTGCAAGCGGAATAACAAAAATGTCAATGGAGTCATCGTGTCTTCCCTCTCAATTCAACTCCAAAGGGTACATTTCTACCCCTCTAAATCTGTACAACACGTAAAAACATTTATGTTGAATCTAATTTAGGCTGTTTCTGAATTTTGATTTGAATTTAATCAAAGCCCTAACAAAACCCTTAACATTTTTTAATCTGAAATTTTATATGATATATAATTCATGAGCTTATTTCTTGTGTATGTTCATTATTCGGCTGTATAATTGATGTTTGAATGCTTTTTGGGATGATTGTAGTGCTATATTAAGAGAAACTGGAAGGAACCATGGATGGGCACTTCCAGGATTCGTTAAATTAAGAAAATATCCCACAAATAGCATAAATGTACCAACAAGGTTGTGTTTGGCCACTTCAAATGGTGGATCAAGACAAGAGACACACGGGGTTGGCAGCAGAGATGGTGTTATCATTGTTGACCATGGTTCGCGGAGAAAGGAGTCCAATATAATGCTAAGTAAGCTACTCTAGTGCTCTTTTTCCATCACAATTTTATTATCATGGAACTAAACAATCAATAAATAAATTTAGGGGTAAACATGGAGTAAAATATTTCCTAAAAGTTTGCAAATGGGACTTTTTTTTGTGGAATGGAGGGAATATGACGGGGTTTTTTTCCGAATGGCCAATCCTTCTAAAGTAGTGCGTTAACTGAATTTTGGTGTAGCTATACACTATTGTGCTCATGATACTTTGATTTCATTTTTCAGATGAGTTTGTGGTAATGTTCAGAGAGAAAACTGGGTACCCAATTGTAGAGCCTGCTCACATGGTAATATATATTTTTTCATTCTAGTTCATTCTTAAAGGATGAGATATATGCCTACACTTACATAAAAGCATATGCATGGGCTGAAAATTGTCTTGTTATCATACACTTTCTTAGTAATGAGATACTGCACTGTGTGGTCTGAATCTTCTTATTGTAGTTCAGATGTTCATCATCTTCATTTAGACTAACGGAATCTAGTCAGTCACTTTCTGTTGTCTTGCTAGAAATTCAAATTGAAGGACATACACACTAGACCACCTTTATGACTTATTGTGCTGTTGAACCTGCAATTATGTTTTGATTTCTTTTGGAATTGGAGACCAAAATTTTGCATTCTTGTTTTTCAATATGATTTCTTCCTTGTTTCATTCAGAGTTTACATTCCTTAATTTTTTACTTAATTTATTTTATTTTTGATACGAATAGGAGTTGGCAGAACCATCAATAAAGAATGCATTTGCTTCCTGTGTTCAACAAGGGGTGAATCGTGTAATTGTAAGCCCATTTTTCCTCTTCCCTGGACGACATTGGCACCAGGTAAGTTAGCATAATAACCTCCTGTATCAGATAATGAATTCAACAAATGAAGGAAGACTACAACGCATTATGATCTTTGTTGTTTTACAGGATATTCCTTCTTTGACAGCTGAAGCTGCTAAGGAGCATCCGGGTGTATCATATATCATAACTGCGCCTCTTGGACTGCATGAACTACTAATGGTAATTTGGTAAATGTTACTTTCAATTTTCAATAGAGACTGCTGTTTCTGTCGTGTTAGTATTTTGTTCATCATTGTGATGACTGTAAATATTGCAAAATTGCTGAATTGATTAAGCATTTTTAATCTGCATCTGCTTTCATATCTGATCTTGCTCGCTAAATGATCTCTCCATATCATATCTATTATTAGATAAATTCTTTGCAAGTTTCCCCTTATTAAGGGATCAAAAATATTGTATGTAATCATCACTCATTCTGCCAATATTGAGAAGTTCCCTTGCCCTTAGAAGCTCCCGAATTTCGAAAATAGTGGCCAATGAATCAGAATTTCATCACTATATATGCAACTATGACAAAATAATTTGTAGTGCAAATCCATAGAAAATCATAAAGTATAAACTCAGTTTCAGGACTGCCGGTAAATCATTCTAATCTTGAAAGATTTGGGAATGCAGGATGTTGTGAATGACCGAATTAAACATTGCTTGAGCCATGTTGCCAGAGATGCAGAGGAATGTTCAGTGTGTGTTGGAACAGGCAAATGCCAGCTCTACTGATTAATGTTAGTGCAAGAGTAAACCCTATTTGTTAATCTCATAGCCAGGGGTTGTCTCAGCTTTCAGCCTGAAAGAAGTGATTTGTAAATTATATTTCCAGCCAACACTCAGTTTTTTGGGGGCAAAACTCAGAGATGTAGCTGGATGTCAAGATCATTTGTAGGATACTGGAAATAGTTATATTGACATCGGCTAGTTCCCCATCATGTGACTTGAAGCCTTGCAGACTAGTTCTGGAAGATTAGTATACTCTAATGCTTTCCATATCCCAACTCTGCTGAATTTCAATGAGATCTGTCAGAAATATAGCTAAGTGGTGCTCTGTAAGATACACACATCCTTCTTGTATTAAAACTTATTTTCCCAGTAGAGAAAATTTTCATTGTAAGATTTATTTATTTTTATAATAGTTAGAAATGAATTTAGAGTGGAATGTATCTTCGTGCTGGATTTTCTAAGAAGAAAAACTACATGATATTTCAGCGGAAACAATCAAACTATTTACAATAAATGTGATGAAACCCCAGGGATTTTACTTCTATAATTCTACCTATTGCAGTGACGAACTTTTTGTTTTTGATCATATTGATTTGAGATTACATAACAGACACTGCTGATTAGGAATTATACTAAATATACAAGTGTACTACCCTTACTATATACATTTATACTTCCTTCGTCTCTTCTTGTTCTCCTCCTTCACTTCTATTTTTATTCTAGTTTCATCATTGTACTATATCCCCACTTAATTCATTGGCCAGAGATTTCCTTCACCCAGTTCCAAATACTTGATAATCTCTCCATCTTCAGTTTGATGCTTGCACTTGCTCGCGCCTCAGCTTGAGCTGGGGTTTCTTGTTCCACATCTAGTTGTGCTTTAATTTAGTAGCATTTACATATAGTCAGTACAAATCTGTTACGAAGATTTTTTTTCCCACATTTATATCTATATTTAATAGTTGTTACCAGTTCTTTGATTGGACTCAGCTTGCTGCTTCAATTGCTTACTGAAAGTGTTGGCTGCCATGAAAACATTTGCAGGCCTTTCCCAGCCTTGTCCAAATATGCCATAACCTTCTTTCTGTTTAGGTTGAATCAGGTACTCCAGCACTGCCAACTCTTCTCTGTCCACCCAATGGATGCAGTTTACAGGACATGAATCAACTGATACCTGTAACTTACAAGTTATCCCCCTTGTCCTTACAGTTCAATTGTACTAAAAATTACATTGAATCTACTTTCAGCATCTTTTTACTTTTCTGTTTTGCTGTACCTGCATTTACAAATTTGTGAATTTGGCACTGTACCTCAATATTTTGGTCTTCGTCTCCATATTGAACTTTGACACAAGCACAGCCATGAGCTTCATCCCACATGAACGTGTTACTCGCATGGTGGATGCATTCTCTGCACCCTGCAAGCAATTCAGATCCGATGAGAAATTCATTCGATCCGGGTAAGCACTTTCATTGCGATGTTAATAGACTAATAAACTTAATACTGTGACCTATGCAAGCATTTTCATCAACAAATAGAGCTTGAAGTCTAAAAGGTCCATTCCACAAGCTGTAACCTAAGCCAGATTTGCCTTTCTCAAATCCGATTCTCATTGCTACAATGGAAGCATCGTAGACTTTTCTGAGATCGGCCCTCATCAGCACCTTATAAGCCTCATTCAGCATTAAGGTATGCTCATGGCCCTGAAACAAGGTTCGATTCATTTACACATTAGAAAGCATACTAGCTGCTACATGTTGGATAACCCGAAAGGGGGGAAAATTAGTGACCTCTTGGCCTGCTATGTCAGGGTGATGTTTCTTTTGCAACTTTCTGTAAGCTTCTTTGATTTCTTGGGGCTTAGAATTAACAGAAACTCCAAGCAACTCGTAGTGATTCTTCTTTATTTTTTTTCTTTCGTCGGCGCAACATTTTACTACGACAGAGCTCCGTCTCCAACTTGCAAACATATATACATACATACATGCATGCATGCAAAGAATTATTTTCTTTATTGTCATTTTCTATAATCAAGCTCTATAAAGATGAGTGAACATTTTATAAGTAGAGAGAGAAACTCATACTTGAGAGAATATATACATTCCTTGAGATGGGCTTGTAGGAATTAAAGCTGGGATGAAGTCTAGTATAATTTGGCTCTGAAAATGGTTGGATTAGGATTATTAGAGAGGCTGCCATAATTCTAAATTGTGTAGTATAAAAGGAGGATTGCAAATTCAGAAGATGGTATCTTTAAACTAAGAAGGAAAGATACTGCTGAGAACAAAAATAGTTTCAACATCACTCTAGGATATTTTCGCTTGTAGATATTTTCATTCACAAAACTAAACTGCAAATACGACGTCGTAGCAAGCAAAACCAAACTGCATATACGATATCGTATGAGCCCACTAGACAGAATTGCTCGATAAAGTTAGACCAAAAAAGCAAAAAACAAATCATATATACGAAGTAGGTGATAAATGCTTTAAATAATTCCTCAAAAAAAGTCTGTAAATAACACAAGTACTCTTTAATTAACATAGTTATGAGTTCAATTTTTCACAGCCGTAATTATCTTTTTTTTTTGGGGAAAACTTGTACATAATTTATTTTGGGAAAGCTTATAAATTTTACTCCATCCGTCTCAAATTAATTGCTCAGTTTTGACTTTTTAAAGTCAAATTGACCATTTTTAAAACTAATCTTTTTACTATTTTTGTTAAAATATAGGTGAAGAGATTATAACCAAAAGAAAGTATATACAATTTATTACTATTCCTAATTTTTATAATTTTAGAAATATATTTATATATGCTTAATTATTAATTCTAAAATAGTCAATTTGGCTTAAAAAGTCAAAATGAAAGCGCCAATTTGGATTTATGGAGGAGTATCATTCTCTCAATATTAAAGCTCACATAAGAGGTCTAAGGAATATTTATCCCAGCCTTCTTTTTAATTTTTTCTATTAAAATGATCAAATTATAATATATGAAAAGATAGACTAAATATTGCCTTTATTCCTCATATACACATCAAATAAATTTCTATAACCATATATTTTGGGTAAAACTCGAAATAAAAAACTTTTATTCTTTTACCAACAATTTTGAATCAAGCTTACCTTTATTCGAAGGTTTGGCTACCAACCCGCATCTATGAAAAACCGCAGCGTGGATGTAAATTAGTTACTAAATTTTGTTACTCCTTCCGCTAAAAAGAAAAAAAAAAGGAAGAAAAGAGAGGAGTACTTGGAATAGCTTAATTGGCAAAAGGAGTTTAAAAAGGGGTTTCACGATGATATTCGTTCATTCATGCAAATGATAACAATATAACTAGACTACAATGCACAGCAATGGCGCAAATCACTACATTTCTACAGCCGCTGAGGTTCAGGGTTCTCCAACCTCAAAAGCCTCCCTTCCAGCAATTTCATGTATGTTTTCCTTACTTATCATACTATACATTTACACATTCATACGACGAAAGCACACCTAAAACTCTGATGCAAACATACTTCACTTAGATTGTATATACTTTTTTGAAATTGAACATAATTGTTGAAATATTATGAGATTTTGTGATGAAATTGTTGCCATCTGTCAACTGGTAATTACTCTTGCTCTGTAGTGCAGTTTGTGGAAAATTTAAACCTGTAAAGACTTGGATGAATGGCCTTCAATCACCTGCACATCACTTTACTCCTTCAACTTCCAATTGGAAATTTTATTTGAGAAGATATCTTGATAAGCCCAAAATCCGTATCTCAGGTCTGGTTTCTTTGATATATATATATATATATATATATATATATATATATATATATATAATTTGTGTGTGTTTATATTGGCTTATGGATTACAGAAACGGGCCGTTTTCCCCTAATTTTACCTAATTTGCTGTTACTAGTAGCTTCTCAAACATCCATTCATTTTCTGCTCCTTATTGATAGTATTGTTTGATCTTCTTCAATGTGTTTTCATATTTGAACGTACTATGCTTGACCATGCTAAATATTTGACCAGAGCTGTGAATCACCCCTATATATCCCTTGAAGTGCATGGGTCTTGAAGCTCGAAAAGCAGTGGATGAGTGAGTTGCCATGGCAAGGCTAAAATGCTTGTTTTAAGGCCTTCTCCCCTTTCTTAGGATTGAAGAGTTTCAGATGATGAAAAAATATGTATATACTCGTTCTAAATTTTATAATTGTTTGACTTTGAGCATGCTTTTACTAAATTGATCTTTCATATGTTCTACCATCCAAACCTACTTTACTGCCAAAAAGATAATATCTTGAGATAAGTATTAAATTGATTGATGGGTCACAAAGTTAAACAGAAAAAATGAATCCATTGTTGTAGTCATTAACTTATGATCGCTAGTTACATGTTGTGTTTAGTACAAAACTACAAATAACCTGAGATTTTTATATTTTTGTCAAGTATATTAATGGCCTGAGATATATTTTTTGTTTCTTTTGGATGCACAGTCATCTTGCACAATAGGGGTTTGTTTTTGAGGCAGGCTCAGAATGTTGTGAATTCATAGCTGTAGGTTCTTGTATTTACTGGTCGTTTTCGTTTAGGATACCTTATTCTTCTGCTTGGATCTATCTCCTCTAACAAACTCGTAGCTTCTAATGTGCATTGAGAATTAGCTATGTGCCTTGTTGGAATAAAAATATATAAAATGCTCACAAAGTAAGCTGGTGCCTGGTGTTATTTTGGTCTGCAAAAGAAAAAATTCTTTCAAAGAAGCATTATATTAAGAAATATCTTGTATTTGATGTTCCACTATTTTTTGTTCAGCAAATTCAATTATTTTTTATTAAGCGAGAAAATGCCACTGGAACTGCTTTTTATTAATCTTTCAAGCAACATCAATATCAGGAATGCTAAGCATATGCGTATCTTTTTTATATAATTAGCAATGAACTCATCTTCCTATACTTCTGCTATTTTTACTGTTACTACTGTAAGTATTAGTTTGAAAAGTATTCTGTTGCTTACTTGCTTGTTTTATGGACCTACTCTCTCATCTCTTTCTTAAGCGTGAACTAAGTTGGAATTGAATGGTTCTCTGGTGGGGTATTTGTTTCCAGTCTGATTTACAATTGACAAAATATTTGCTCTATTTCTGAAAAAAGTTGTTACATGGTTGGCACTCTCTTAGGATTTAAATTTAGTATGTGGAGCATCCTTGGTGGGTCAGTTGTACTTGGATTGGTCAGCTTTTGTTCAGGAATTGCATATTCAATGGATGGTAAGACAAAACATGTTTTTGTTGATATATTTTTTCCATGTACATATCGAATTATGATCAGTTGTTCAATTCAACTTCTTAAGTATGTAGCACTACTCGATCGCACATATGGAAAAATATGCTTGAATTATTTTAAAGTTGTATATATTTTGTAGGATTTAATATTTTGCTGGATGATCATTCTTGTGTGGGCTTGTCTGGTGCATCAGACTTCGAGGAAGATCAACACACTTTCTTGGCCTTTGCAAAAAAAATTATGGCGGTTCTATTCCTTGTTGCAACTGTGTTTACGAACTGGGATCATCCTGTCAAGCTTGCAGCTAAACTCACTGTTATTCTTCTTAGCTCAAAACCTAGCCCTTCCTCAGTATATTTTATCATTGAAAAGGTCAGGAAGAAACATTACTTAACGTGGTGCATGTAAAAAATGTACTTTCAATATAGCATCATCAATATTTGCTAAGCATAGCCAGAACCACAACATGGATATGAACATGCAAAATTGACAGTGATGTGTATCCAGGCAGACTTCCGAGATGAAGAAAAAAAATCCCTACATTCTAAAAGATGACTGAAGTACAAAAAAAATTGTCCTATAAAAATGTACTTAAGACATCTTTTATGGGACAAAGGGAGTTAATGAATTCTTAGACGGGTAAATTAAGTATTTCTATTTCTACAGCTGCTGTCATTTTCCCCCTTCCTTTAAACTAATGATGATGCTTCAATGATTTTTTCTTTTACAAGCAACTACTACTTCTATCATCATTATCAGAACTTTTACGTGTATCCTCGTGATCACTGGTGTTAACGGATAACAATGAATCGGGGAAAAAATTAATAAATAACTGATAACAATAAGGACTCGGTATATTAATAGAGATTGGATGATAGGCTTTTGTTACAAGTTTTGACCCCATCCTTTGCCAATGTTTAGTTATGTAGATGTTTAGAATATTGTGTGACATTGAAACTTGCGATTGATTATAGAGTTAGATTGACCATTAAGTCTGAGTATTCAACCTTGGTGAAACGTGTAGAATATTGTTGCTTTTATTGAATTGTACAATTGACTATGGAGGTATAATTATTATGGTGATTATTTAACGGTGGTGATGAGTCGAGGTGTTTAGAAATATGCATTTAGTGGTAGACACTGAAAAATTGAAATGATGTGAAAACCTGTTTGATGAGGTTCATGAGACTAAATCCTCAATTCGGAGATAACTGGGGTAAAATATATAAACTAATCTGCAGGTTACTATTAAATACCTTCCAAGCTTATATCTCAATTTACAGCAATCAATTTCACTTAAGTCACTGTTTGATAAATTGTTTTTCTTAAATGTTTCAGTGGCGAGATCAGTATATGCGCCAACATCCCCTTTGGTACAAATTTAAGGTGAGTGTTATTGACGTACTACTAGTTATATTTATGTTTTCTCTAAAATACAGAATAGACTATTTAAAATTTTCAATGTTTTGCCACTTGATCATCTAATACATATGATCTCTTGTAAGATTTTTCAAATTTGAAGCTCTCATTCATAAAAGGAAAGTGGCTGAACTAAAAGTATCATATGTAAACACCAAGGATGGTTCAGCTTAGTGCTTACAACATGCTAGTAACATAGGAATATATATAAGGTTATAATTTACTAAAGCAATCTAATTCATGTGCAATAAGGATTTTTTATTTTTGAAAAAAAAAACAGCTTAAATGAATAACTTATTGTAGGCTATGTTTGGCTGCTAGCATGTCCACCACTTGAGAAACAGTTAGATATGTATTCTTCATTTAGGTTATGTTTGGCTGCTTGCATGTCCACCACTTGAGGAACAGTTAGATATGTATTCTTCATTTAAGGCACATCTTTCTTGTAATTTAAGAGAAATGAACTTACGGTAAGCAGTTGGTTTGTTGAGACAACTTCTTCTGGAGATCAGAACTAAATCTATCAAATAGGTGTAGTTGATGAAATTTCTGTGTCATCTTTTATTCTGCAGCCATTATATGTGAAGCAAGTTGAAGTTGAAGACTACAAGTTTCTGTGCGTGGCTAGAGTTGAACTACAAGACCAGAAATTCACTTTAATTGGAATCATGGGTAATTGGTGGGTTTTGCAATTGGCACCATGTCTGGATACATTTCCTGTACTTGGGAACAAAGCTATAAACAATTTTATTAGAATTAAATTGAGATTACCTGAACATTTACATGTTGATCTTAGTTAAGATATTTCTCAGAATGACAATTGTTCATACAAGGAAATTACACTAGAATAGCTTCATAGTTTGACCAATGAAATTCTTTTTCTCCATAAACATTTTTCTGGTGTAATGATTTTAGAATGTTAATATTTGCATGCGGTGCTGATGTGCATGTTGATTAGACGAATGAAATGATGTTATTCTTACAGTTTCTTTTGCCAGTGTAATAGTTTTGCAGGAGCTGCATGGTAAGATCATTGAAGGAAAAGTTGCCATTGTGAGGTATGTTGTATTTCTTTGAGATGAATGAAAGTCACCAAACATACCCTCAGTATTTTACACTCCATATTATTTAAACAAACTAAAATGGCAAAACTTGCACCTTTTCTTTAAAGATATCTGTAGTTGATAGCATAAGGTATGACTATTACAAACTACATGATTACTTCGATATTGTTCTTGGATTTTAGTCTGTACCCACTTTCTTTTTCCTTTTTCAAATTTGAATATATAGTGTGTGGAGGCGATTCAATAACATCTCATCTCATAAAGACATTGAAGAATAATTACTCTCTTTTATAATTTTAATCCCTTCCTTCAAAATCCTATTATTAATTCTGTATTAGGATCTTATGCAAGAAGGTGGTAGTCTTCATCCATGGAATTTTGATGGATTGAAGGGCCACAGAACATGCCACCCCATTGTGGGAAGTAGATCGACGTAACTGGTAGGGTACACACAATCATCATAACGCCCATCAGAGAGATTCCTGTTTCCGTTGAGAATTTGTTCGAGCCTGAAAACAGTAATATCTGAGTTACCACTGCCCCTACAGTCCCACCGCTCCCTGTCATCCCCGATATTACTCCCAATGACCTGCAATGCAACCATTTGAAAACCCAAGAATCAAAAAATTAGCATCAGAATTTGCCTAGTTTGGAATTTTTAACTTTCTTGAGTTTTTTTACGTGCGAGAATCATGGCGCGATGAATTTGGATCACCCTATTTCTTTGTAGTCCAGAATTTAACACGTTATGTAGTTTGACAATTAGGCCAAGGATCAGATTCTGAATGCAACTTGATAAGTGCCTAAAGCTAGAAAACAAAATAATTTTTTGTCATTGAGGTATCCAAACAAAATCTTGGGTTTGTGTCTGTAAACACTTGAATAAGACTTATTTTCGTCTCTCTGATGGACTATTTTAATGATGGATTGGATTGGTATATATTATATATATATATATATATATATAATGTAGGGGCACATAATATTTTTTTTTATATATATATATATATATATATATATATATGGGTTCGAAGAGGGAAACGTACCTTCTGGAAACAAATATATATATATATACACGGGACGACACTGGAAACAAACGACACCAAGGCCAGAAGCAGCCTGAACAAAGAAAGAGAAACTAAACATCATTATTATAGAACCCCACAGTGAGTTGACTCGTCCAAGTGCCACACACAGCAACCCAGCCACCGTTTGCACCACCCACAAGCTCCACAACCTCCCTCTCATCCCAAACATCCTCCCCATCACATCTGATACTACCCCACCTGCCGGTCTGGATACGAAATTGGCTAAACCAAAGCTAGCCGCAATAGCCCCAGCTGTTTGAATATTGACATTAAACCTATTGTAAAAATATTCTGCTATAATATTATCAGTAGTCAGCTCAACTCCAAAACAAAAACCATATGTTAAGCCTAAGATCCAACCTCTATAATTCGTAAGACCATGAAGGAGTATGCTGAATGCCGACTCTTTTGAGTTCTTGCCTGCTTTGTGGGAACGTTTATAGTTTCCATATGGTAGGTCCTGGCCGAAAGCCAGGACCATTAATGCAGTTAAGGCTTGAAATGTTGCAGGTAAAATAAATGCAACACGCCAAGCGGTAGAAGATGAAACATTGAGGGAAGTTATGAGAGAGAAAATGAGTGGCATAATAAGTTGGGTCAGGCCGGAGCCAACATTTGCCCAACCGGCTGCAACTCCGTTGGCCTTGCCAACGGTGCAGCCGGAGAACATGGAGCTCATCCAGAACTGGTTGGACACGAAATTGGCTAGCGAAAAGCCGATGAAAAAGCGGAGGACAATGAAGGATAGAGGTGACGTAATAAGGGAAGTTGAGAGGACAATTGGTGCAGTGAGGAGAGAGAGTGTGGCGGAGGCTACACGGGGTCCAAAGAGGTCGCATGCGGGGCCCATGGCCAGGCGAGAGAAGATGGCGCCGGTGAATGAGGCAATGCCGGCGTTGCCGATATCGGTGTCTGTGAGGTGGAGATCTTGACGGATGAGGGGGAGAAGAGGTGGGATAGAGAAAGTTGAGAAGAAGCAAGAGAATAGAGAGAGCCATGCAAGGTGGAAAGCTCGCATGTGGGGTGAGGACATCGAGAATAGTCGGAATTCGGTGGCTTTTTGATCGGAATCTACTGGGATAGAAAACAGGGATTGGGTTTTTGAGGGAGTTTCCATGGAGTGGAGGGAGATGATGGTACAAATTCTATTCAGTGTTTGGTGAAGTTGAGTGGTGGAAATTTTTAATGCAGCAAAGTGGGAGTTATTTGGAAAATGAGGTGATGTGTTGTATCGCTCGTCGCACAATGGGTTATAGTAGTATATATATATATATATATATATATATATATATATATATATATATATAGTGTGTGTGTGTGATTAAAAGGAAAATTTTCAAGCCTTGGAATGCTTATCCTGAAATCCATTTCTTCCTTTTGTCCAAGTTGGGATGGGTGATTGGATATTTTGGTTGTTGTAACAAACTTTACTTGGATTTTGTATATTTGGATGATTTATTTTATTTTATTTTTTTTTTTTTTGGGAGTTATGCGGCTCCATCTTACTTTGATCCCAAAAAATTATACTTTTTAAGTTAATTTACAAATTACTGAAATTTCAAAATAGATAAAAATTATTTTATATTATATAACTATCGTATCTAATTAAAAAGTATTTTCAGAGTTTAAATAAATTCATATTAATTTTAAATTTGACTTAAAAATATAATACATCACTAATTTTAAAATATAAAAAAAAAGGTTAAATGTTAACTTCATCTCGACTACACTTTCATTTTATATATTTTATAACTTCAATATGGGGTGGTTAGTATGCCGAAAAATAATTTCGATTAATTAATTAAATTATCATAAAGTTAACTTTATTTATAATCGGATTGGGTAATTATTGTAGTAATGGACAAAATATTATTGATCCTAAATATTCTTGATATTCAGAACGAGTGGACAAACCAACAAGTATATCGTTAACTTGTTTACACGTGTCTAGTTGTCTTAAAGGAACCTAAAACACAGGAAAGTAACGGAGAAAATTTTGACTGCGAAAATATCCCCATTACTTCACCAAAGACTCCAATGGTCCCCGTCAAGCTGCCAATTGCCATACCCATACCCACAAAACAAGACAATATAGGAAACACGGATTCAGTTAGTATGAAATTATTTTTTTTGATAAGTTGATCAATAGAATACTAATACACATATAATTTTATCTGCGTATCAATATTTTATTGATCAAATGACCAACTTATCTTAAAATAAATTTCATACTAACCACTCGAATACTCATAAGATATGAGGTCGGTAGAAAGTTTCTTTTTCAATATTGTCTTTGTCAAAATCCGTCTTTATACCAAAATTTTATCTGAAGGTGTTTATGGTAAGATTCTATTAGTACGAGTTAGAAAAATAACTGTTTTTTTTGGAAGTTGTGTAACATCTCTTTCTCTCGCTCTTTATTTTTATTTTTTTTACTTATATTTTTAAAATTCATGTTAGTATTATGTTGTAATTTAAAATAAGTAAGTTGGTGTTTAAGGATTCTGTATAAATAAAGTGTAACAGAAGCTGCTTGCTATATGTTCAGAATTATTTTCTAGCATGACCGAATTTTAACTAATTTTTTTTGTGATGTTGATGATTAATTTTTGAAAGGTTTGAATTTTAATCACATGTCACAAATGTTTAAGTTAATTAAAATACAAGTTTGTTCCCAACTAACAACAAATTCAAACAAAATATAAATTTTAAATTAAAAAAAAACTTTAATTTAGTTACTTTTTAAGTTTGATTTGCCGAGTCACAGTCATAATCTCACTCTCAGAGAGATGAGCTCGATGGACGTCTGGACGGTGATTGTTACTCGTCGCGGAGAAGTGGAGAAGTCGCTTAACGATGGAATTGTAGAGAACTATAGATGTAGTGGCGGAGATGTAAAAGAAGTAGATTGAGCAACTTTGAAACAAAATAGGGTAGAAGCATAATGAAACTTTGTAGAGTTTGTACTTTGTATCAAGGTTATTAGAATGGGACGAACCCGGTCCATACTTCGGTCCTATTTGGATCACTTAACCAGTTTAAATTAAAAATCGGTCAGACTCGGTGACCCAGCGCGCGGTTGAATTTGAACCGGTCGACTCAGTGAACTAGTAATTGGTTCACCGATTTTATCGGTTACTTACATTTTTTTATTTTTTTTATTTTTAGTTTAAGCCTTTGAATTTAATTGAATGTATCCTAGAGATGTTTATGTTTATTTGTGTTTGATTTTATCACTCTTGAATCTTGAGTTTTGAGTTATGATCATGATTTAATATATTTCCTTTGAAATAGATTTAGAATTTATTTGAATTGTATAAAATAAACATTATATAAATAGATTTAGTTTTTTATAGATAAATTGATTAATTTTACATATTTACTAAATATTATATATAATATACTAAATAATATATATATAATATATAATAATAATTAATATATTTAATTATTCATTATTTATTACATATTAATGATGTCACTGGGTGGTCCAATTAACCTGGTTGGACCAAAGGACTCATCTCTCTCAAAAACTAAAACATTGCTTTGTATTTAGATTAAGAGTGAAATTTTTCTTTTTGCCCATCCAAATTTAACTCTTCTATTAATCTGTCATCTTGAATTTATTAACTTATATTTTTGTCTCTCCTTCTATACCTAAAGAAAAAAAATAACCTCAGCGTACCCTCCATGTACATCCGCCCTTGGCTATATGTAATTAATTGATTTTGTTCTCATTTGATGTTTTCGTATGTACCACGGTGTATAATATCATAGTAATTAGAATTATTTTTGTCCAAATAAATATGTATTTAATTAACGACACGTTTACACATATTTTAATAATATTTTAAACTTTCAACGATATTTATTATTCTACCAATATAATTATTACTCTGACAATATCATTATCTGTAAAATATCCTTATAGATTCTAATTATTTTTATTTGCTAGATTTTAAAATATTCAAAAAATAACACTCACATTTCCTTGTTTTTTAGATTTTAGATTTTAGATTTTAGATTTTAGATTTTGGAATCTATAAGCCAAGTTAAAAGTTACAAGCTTGTAATTGATTTTTAAAACAATAATTTGAGTATGAAAAGTCGATCAAAATTAATAGGCTTTATTTTCTTTCATATGCTGTAAAAGTTTAGGATTAATTGACATATTTAGATCAAGTAATACACAAAGTAAGCAAATTTTATGTTTCAGAATCTTTAACCTTTTGAATTACTTGACTTATTTTATAAAAGAGTTATATTTTCCTTTTCTTCTTTTTTATATAAAAAAAAATTCTCTTTTAATTAATAGTATAGTATTGTTAAATGATGATATGCTCCCAAATTGGTTATCATAATATTATTAGCATGTCACCGTTATTAAACTAACAATTTATAATATTAAACACAAACATGAAATAAAAATTCATTTGTTAATATTTACTAATTTTACAAATAAATCTCTTTAATAGAAATTTGAGTCCAACATGGAAGAAAAATAATATATCTTACGACTTTATATGTCAATTTTTCTATTATAAATTATGTAATAACTGTGATTGATAATATTTTAATAATATATTTAATAATAGGTTCAACCAAACTTTATAATACTAGTCAATATTTCAGTTACATTTATTAATATACGTCACATAAGAAACTTTGGTAATAGACATAGAGACTCATCTAATAATTCAGAACAAAGAATACTGTACCAGAAAAGTTGGGCCAATACCTCATATAATTTAGATGCACACTTCCTCAGAAAAAGATGGTGCAGCTACTACCATCATGCATGACCTTTCACACACACACACACACAAAAATTAAAATAAAAAAATATATGCAATAACTCTGACATTCAAATAAAAAAATTAACCGAACATATTCCGAGACATGTTTTCAATTAAATTTTTATTTTATTTTTATTTTTTTGTTTAAAGTTAATTCTAGATTATATCAAAAAATATATAAGTAAGATTTATTTAGTAAAAAAAAGAAATTTTAAAAAAAAATATAGTGTTTTTTAATATAAATAATTTGAATACATATACTTTTTAAATTTATTTCATTCTTATACGATTTTTACTGTATATTATTACTATATTACTTTCCTTCCTTATTCCATTCTTTATTTCATTCCCTACTCTATGTATTTTTATTTTATTATCAAAAATAGCATAGAAGTAGTATATTGTTTAAATTACGACACGTGTCTTACTTATTACTTCTAAAACTGTAATACAAGCCAGTCCCCGATTAAAGTCGCAAACTCCTTTCCATTCAAAAATAATATTGTTTGATTTTAAGAAGTTAATTGTTTTAAAATTAGCATGAATGATGAACACAATTAAGTTTTTTTTGGTTGATTTTAATTGCTAATATAATCAAATAGTTAAAATAAATCAGTTTAAAAAACGAACACGTTCTAGAAATATTTTGACTTTCCAAGTCAATTTGCAAAAAAATTAAAAATTAAAAATGATTAAATTTATTTATATTTTGAAAGTAACAAACATGATAAATACTACTACTAATTATTAACTTTTTTTTGTTTTTATTTATACTAAAATTAAATAACTTAGCATTCATTTTGAATTTAAAATTTTACAAATTAAGCTCAAATATATATATATCCCGTGCTTCCCATATATATATGATATGTTTATCTCAAACTTTTTGAATATAATTTATTATGTGAACAGGTGGATTCAAAATTATTTGTATTTTATTAGATAGATAGATACGTATAGAAAAGGTGGATAGGGTTGTTGATTTGTCTTGGGTACCCAAGACCTGGATGAGATAGAAAAAAAGTAGACCAGAATTATGGACCTTAGTTTAGACAACTTGTAAAACTCATGTATTTTTGTTGTAATGTGGGGAATTTGAACCTAACATTAACATATAGTAGTGGCGTGAGGTTATTTGGATCGGCAAGTGAGATACAGAATTAGGAAGGTCCATTTGAGTCAGGTTTGGATTTCGCTCTGCAGTTTTGCTGATAACATCTGCCTGCCTGCCTGCCTGCCTGCCTGCCTGATATCTCCCGCTTGAATTCTAGTTCTACTTGAATAACTTGTAAAATACTTTATGCCCGACCCGAAGCTAACATTCGGGTGGTGAATTTGAAAGCGGTTAAGGAAATTTCCTGTCATTTTCTTCGAGTGTCACTCTATGCCCGACCGACCCTGAATGATTTTTGGGCTTCCTTTTGCATATGCCCCATTTATACTCGGATCGCCTATACGAATAGTTCTAAAAATAGAAATGTCGCTTATACTAATAGTTCTAAAAATAGAAATGTAATAATTTTTTTTTATTTCAAATTTTTAGATATATTTTAGTTTACAAAGCAATTTAAAGACGGTTGAGCTTCAGTAAATATTAAACATGAGTATTTTTAATATACAAGATTTGAATGCTTGAGCTAATTCAGTGAGCAAACAAAAGTCTCCCGCCCAAGTGACCCCATCCCATCTCACTTCGACTATAAATTCCCCTTCTTTTCGTTTTCTGCTGCACTTCTGCTTGTCACTGTTTTGCAATACCGCTTCTTGCTACAGGTAACTCTCTCTCTCACAGATTCATATCAAAGTTGTAGAATATGCTTTTGCGACTTGCGAGAACTTGAATTGTACGCAATTTCAGCGCAAAAACAAAATTTATCGCAACTATAGACTATATATGTTTGTACATATATTCATATAAATATGGATGCTCTACTGGATCAAGCTAGAGACTAGGAAATTCTGTGAATCTTTGGAGGAAATTAGTTACTGATATTCAATATAAGAAATTCGTATGGAATTGCAGTAGTGATCAAGCCGTTGTTGTCTATTATAGGTGGATCGCAAGTTTCAAAAAGCTTAGAAGCTCCTTTCAGGTGCTTATTGGGATAATGTGATTGTTTAAACTTTAAAGAGTTTCTGTGACAATTTACTACCGAATTTGTAGATCTGAGTGTCTGATTTCTGATATGTCTTTTGGATTCGAACTTTTGATTAACGCTGCAATTTAAATGAGGTTTTAGCAGATATTGAGTTTATTTTTCCGATTATTAAGTTTCATCAACAAATGACACTTTATAGTTTACCTTGTCAAACATGAGGTTGATTTTGTGTCTCTGTAGATGTTATGCATTTAGATATATGTAGTGTTTTTATATCATTTTATTGCTTATATAAAGGGATATTTGTAAGTATTTAAGTAACAATTATCAAGTTCTATATGTTTTATGCCACTGAAGTTCTGATATTGTTTAGCCGTTGGGTGAAGGAGAAAATCAAATTTGTATAGATCTTCAGTACAAGCAATATTTGGTTGTTTCCTGCTTCTAAAATGTGGACTGAATTGCAGTGCATTATGAAACTAGAATCACGTAGAGCCCACGGAAAAAGAAAATGTTTAACTACATTAAGTGGCAAAATATATCAAAACATGCTTTTATTGGGCTTATGCTTTTTTTTTTTTATGGTATTGTGTTTGCATATGTATGAGAAAAGTCACCTGACATGCCTATTGTTAGTCTCTTTCTACATTGTAGGAATGCGCTGTCATATAATTTTGTGTTGCAACTGCAATTTATTGATTGAATCAAGTTCGATTTGTTATTTTATGGAGGCAGATAAAGGAGATTATTTTGCTTCCCCAGATAACTAAGAAGTAAGCTCACTAATGGATACATATGGACTGAAGTCCGTGTCAGATTTACCTGCTCCTTTTCGTTCAACTTTCAGTTTCAGGTCTGTGTGGTGATTTGTTCTTTTGCCAAAATTATTCACAAATCACATATTTGATGCATGATGTCAGGTGGAAGTAATACCCATATGTGAATTTGTTTTTTTATTTTATTTTCTATAACTTTTTTAACTTACGTTACATATATTTAGTGTTCAGAATCTTCAGATGCGGTCACTTCTTTTACTGGAAACTGTTCAACTAGAAGTTTTAAGTTTCAAATTATATGCGGATATGCTTTCAATCAGTTTTTGGCTCTTATTTTCCTTAAAAAGTTTAGAGTTAAATACCATTATGACTGGTCTTGCTAAGTTGCTCATAAACACACAACAGGGAGGTGGTATATAAGCAAATACTACGCAAGAAAAGTTCTCATTTCTGTAACACTTCCTATGTACATTAGATAAGATCATCCTTGTGCAGAACAAGATACCCTATAAATAATAATCATACTACACATACGTGCTTGGTAATAGTATTTTCTTCCTTGGACAGCGAACAAGTTACTTTCTATTCATTTCTTATGGATGCAGATATTTTAATTCACTACAGAGTGAATGCTTTTCTGCTTGTTTTCTCTCCGATGTGAACATGGTTATTTCAGCACCGACTGGAAGTGGAAAAACAGTGCTATTTGAGCTATGCATCTTGAGGCTTCTCTCAAAGTTCATCTCTGCTGAAGGAAAGTTTATCCATGTAAAGGGAACTCTGAAAACAGTAGGATTCTGTCCTAATTTTCCTTATTGTTAGGCTTTCATTAATACTAATGAATTGGAGTAGATCTTCAGTTTCTTAATTCCAAGTTGACTACAATCAGAACTCCAAGTGTTTACTTATTACTCATTTTAAAAATAATTGTGATAGGGGTTCAGGCGGGATACCCTGAATGTTGTCAATACAACTTTTTAATTCATCTGACAAGTTTTCATCTAATAGAACAAGTCATGTGTTTCAACGATTGATATATTTTTGTGCCTTGATCTTTTACTTTCACGTTAATCTGAGATCAGACATCAATTTCAGATCTATTACTCCGGTTTTGTGCACAAAGAAAATTTCATCATATTTTCTCTTGTTGAGTTACATTTGGTTATACGTTTTTGCTCTTTACATTAGTTAGTGTGGCAATTCACTTTTTTGTCATTTTTTACTTGTGAAGATATATATAGCTCCATCAAAGGCTTTGGTACAAGAGAAGCTCCGGGATTGGAATCAGAAGCTTGGTTCGTGGGGAATAAATTGCTTGGAGCTGACAGGTGATAATGAGTTTTACAACATAAGGAATATACAAGAAGCCGATATTATTCTGACCACTCCTGAGGTAACTGAAAATTAACACATTCAAATTCTATTTCAGTTTCTGATTTTGAATGTTATCATGTAGAATGGCTAAAAGCTGGTATCCCTTTTGCAGAAATTTGATGCGGTGACTCGGTATCGCATAAAAGATGGTGGCTTAAGTTTCTTTGGAGATATAGCACTTGTACTTATTGATGAAGTTCATCTATTGAATGATCCTCGTGGGGCAGCTTTGGAAGCAATTGTCAGCAGAATAAAAATGCTTGCTCGTAATCCTGAAATGAAATTGAGTCCTCTAGCATGTGTCCGTTTTCTAGCTGTTTCTGCCACTATCCCAAATATTGATGACCTTGGTAAACTATAAATTTATGATATTGCTATTATTTATTCATTTTTTATTTAACTTTCCGTGGTGTAGTAATAACACTCATAATTATGAACCATATGTGGACTTTTGCAGCTGAATGGCTTATGGTTCCCATCCAGGGAATTAAAAGGTATGGATGTCATCACATTATAGGTGTTCTTTTTCTCACCAATGCCAGTACCTTTTAAGTTTTAAATGTTTCTTCATCAATGCTGCAGGTTTGGAGAAGAAATGAGACCTGTAAAGCTGACTACCAAAGTTTTCGGTATTAATGAGTTTGTTAAGATTACCTTTCTCAATGCTTGTGTTTCCATCAAGTTTGTCTCCCAGTTAGACAGAGAGATATGTTAGACAGTAGTATTCTACACCAAAAGCCCTTCATGTTATTCTATACATAAGAGATATCTCCTGATTTTTTGAGTATATATCTGATTGCTGCATTTATTTCTTTACTATTGCAATTGTTGCTTGCAGGCTACACCCCGGCAAAGAATGACTTTTTATTTGAGAAGGTAAGTACGTTTTTGGCATGTATAGTAACCATGATAAAGCTTGGAATAATTTGATCTTTAGCAAAATTTATTACAAGACATATACTATTGGTGAAAAGATAAATTTAACAAGTCATTATTGTCAAGAATTTATTCCTATTTTCCTGATGATTTACTCTTTCATTCCATGACTAGCGCCTTCAGAACTATATTTTCGGTAAGCTGGGACAAACCTATCAATCAAAATCTATACATACTTTCTTACTTAAATTATATGATTTTTGTTTCAAGACCTCTAACTTGAATCAAGTAATAACAAAACATTAAAACTGTTTTGCAGACCTTCTCATGCAATATTCCAGAGGGAAATCTGCATTAGTGTTTTGCTCAACCAGAAAAGGAGCACAAGAAGCAGCACAACGGCTTTCTCAGACGGCAATGACCTTTGGTCATTCAAATCCATTCATCAAAAACAGGGAACAACAGGAGAGGTTGAGGGAAGCTTCGCTATCATGCACAGACAAACAGATGCAATCCTATATCCTTTATGGTGGCAAGTGATCATTTGTTTTCTCATAACTTCTATGAACTATGTACTTCAAAAATTAATAAACTGAAATGCTGTTTACTTAAAAATTACTGCAATAGTTATTGCGATTTCTCCTGAAAATAGGTCATATCACTGCTAATAGGATAGTTCTTTTGCAGTTGGGTATCACAATGGTGGACTTTCCTTAAAGGATCGCAACCTCATTGAAAGTCTTTTTCTTAATGGTGATCTTCAAATTTTGTGCACTACAAATACTCTTGCTCATGGGATTAACCTACCAGCACATACAGTAGTAATCAAATCAACACAGCACTTGTATGTTGAATGACTTCTCTTAAAAAATATTATGCTAATATTCTTATGGCTTCTTTTTAAAAAATTAATACTTCTTTTTGTCCAGCAACAAGGAAAAAGGGTTCTACATGGAATATGATCGATCGATGGTACTGCAGGTGCATGGCTTGTTTTTGGGATTCTTCTGCATATAATTTTTGTGGTGTTCAGCATACCAAATTGTGGAGTCTTATAATCCTAATACTTGTGAATCGGTTTCGATATACATGCTGTTCATGAATACCAACTAGAACTGCATCATCAGTTTAATGTCAAGCTGATATTGTTTTTCAGCGAATTGATAATCTACTCTTGGGTTTTGTAGATGTCTGGGAGGGCAGGTCGTCCACCATTTGATGATACAGGAATGGTTATAATCATGACAAGAAGAGAAACAGTATTAACTCTATCTTTCTCTCTCTAAACAGACACAACTACAACCCCATCCACTTGAACTTGAATATGACAAGTCTACTATTTTAATTATATTGCACATTTCACATCCACAGTCAAGTCCACATGCCCAGTATATGAAATTTATGCCGCTTTAATCATATTGTACACTTTAGGTTTCGGTGTTGCTTTAATCATGTTGTACACTTCATATTCCGGAGTTAAGACCCATTTGTAAGGAACCCTACTAAACTTTAAAGTCAAAGTCTATCACTTTGTTGTGTTATGTTTAGTTTATAATATGATACAGTTCATACCAGTATAAAATGGAAAAGGGATACAAGTATATAACAACATATTGGATCTGAATATGCAGAACCCCTTGGAGTTCTATACAAAAAATGATAACTCCATTTCTACTTATAATTCCTTTTCTTTTGAGAGAATACCCTCCATTACTTTTTTTGGTTTCCAAGACCCATTTGCTCTTTAGAAGAACCCCAGAACGCTGAAAGCTCAATGTGAATTTTGTTCTGGTAAATTAATTAGCTTTTAGTCTCTTACAATTATGACCACTCAAGGCGGTTTAACTTCAGTTTATACCATAGGAGGTTGTTAAACTGAGAAGTTCAGAGAAACTGCGAAACTGGCCAGACTTAAAGGGGGATGTTTAAGATGTATTTGTGCTCTTCTGAATACATATAATCATATCAATGCCCATTTTAATTGGATAAGTGTTGGCAAAGGTCAAAAGATTCTAAATTTTTTCATTGTATAATTTATGAACCCATTTTATTTATCTTTTGAATGTTTAGGTTCATTTGTACGAGAATCTATTGAATGGATGTGAAATGGTGGAATCTCAGTATGTCTATTAAACTATAACTCATCTTGTTGCATTCTAAATTTTAAGGAAGTTGTAAAATTTGTTATGCGTGTGATCCAACTTGGTGAGTGAAATTTGTTATTCTCTCTATAGATTGCTTTCATGTGTTACGGAGCATCTAACTGCAGAGATAGTTCAACTGACGGTCTCAGATATTACTAGGGCGATAGAATGGATGAAATGCTCATATTTGTATGTGAGAATGAAAAAGGCATGTTTAATGAACCTTTGGACGAATTTATTTAGATATTCCTTCTCATTCAGCTACAATTCTAAAACTTCTCATGCAAAATCAGAACCCTGAAAATTATGCAATAAAGAAAGGGATACCTAGTAATCGTATCGAGAAGCATATACAAGGTATTTTGTTAATTGCACTAGTAGTTTTAGAATCTTATGTTTATCTTTATCGCTTGAATAGTTTTATGTTCTCCAGAGATTTGTGTTCAGAAAGTTAACGAGTTATCACAATATCAAATGGTTTGGACTGATGAAGATGGTTTCCTCTTGAAGCCCCTTGGTATGATAAACCCATAAGCAATCGTGAATAAAGATATTCTATAAATTTAATTTTAACCAAATCGGTTCTCTTGTATTCAGAGCCAGGAAAATTGATGACCAAGTATTATCTGAAATTCAACACGATGAAACACATTATGCTGGCTCCTTCAAACTGTAGCATTGAAGATGCTCTTCATATTATTTGCCGGGCAGAGGAAATTGCCTGTATGAATTTATATCCTGGATGTGATCCTCTGAGTATATAAATTGTTGAGTGACACCTTAATTTTCTGGAAAATGAAGGGATCCAGCTCAGACGCAATGAGAAGAAGCTCCTAAATGACATAAATACTGATAAAGAAGGTCGGCTTCGTTTTCACATCCTTGGTGATAAAGGGAAAAAGAAAAAGCGTATTCAAACCAGAGAAGAGAAGATATTTGTTTTAGCAAATGACTGCTTAACTGGGGATCCTTCAGTGCATGATTTATCCATGAGCCAGGTATGATTGAGTCATTTGTTTTAGAAAATAAATATTCTTTTCATATTCCCTAATCATTCATACTAATGAATTGTTTTTCAATGTTGTAGGATATGAATTCAGTATGCTCAAACGGGTGTAGAATTGCCAAGTGCATGAAAGAGTATTTTCTTTATAAAAAGAATCACAAAGGAGCTTTTAATTCAACCCTTTTAGCCAAATGCTTACATCAAAAACTTTGGGATGACAGTTCATACTTGCTAAAACAATTGCCTGGCATTGGAATGGTGACTGCAAAGGTTTTGTTAATTACATCCCAAACAGTATTTCAGGACATTTAATATTTATTTATTGGACAGATGAAGGATTTCTCACTGCTACCACCCAAAAATGTTTCTATTCAGGCACTACATTCAATGGGAGTAAGGTCATTTGAGACCCTTTCTGAAGCCGACCCGAGGAAGATAGAGATAGTCACTGGTCGAAAGTACCCATTTGGTAACCATATTAAGGAGTCATTGTTGTCACTACCCCCAAAAGTTGAGATGAAGGTTGAGGAGACTGTATGCCCACGGCAAGGAAAATTCAAGCTAGAGATAACATTGACTAGAGTATCGCAGTCACTGCAATTGACTAAGAAACATTATGCTGACATGGTTTGTGGTTTATTTTCATGATTATTTTCATTCCATGAGTTGCATCGTAAACCTATCTTTTTTGTTTTGTTGCTGTATTGTTTTTCATGTTACAATGTTTTTATTTTTACAGATTGTTGGTGTAGAAGAAGATAACTTAATTATATTTCATGAGAAAATAAGGTAATGTTTGGCTTTTTTTAACAAAACAATGGTAAATAATAATATTAAGGGGTCTCTGCAAAACCATTTTTCATTTTCTCAGAGATCTGGAGTATCCAATTCCACAGTTTACTCAAGTTTTCTAGGGCAGAAAAGACAAGTTTTTTCCCAACCTTTTACGAATTATGATAAAGAACTGGTTAACAGTATTCTTAAATCAATTAAAGTAGACTTCTGAAATAGATTTTCTGACTGGTTACTGAGCTCCCACTTTCATATTCCAGCTGTTAGCTTGGGAGTCTAGTAGATTCTTAACTTTGTTTTGGTTGTCCAAACTACTGATATTTTGGTGTTATTATTGAGTTTCTGATCACTAGGCCATTATTACCTCATTAAGTTAGTAACTCATTTAAAATTGGTCGCAGCAGAGTGGAGGAATTTTCAAGGTATGAAGATTCCAAATAACTAGTCCTTGATTTTTATTTTGCTTAATGACTGTTCATAAATGAATTCTAGGTAGGTCCATATATGTTTTCTAGCTTAGTTTGTTGTTATGTTTGCAGCCCTTACAGTGCAACAGTTCTACTGTCTTGTCCTCAGCAAGGAAAACTGACCGTCAAGGCAGATCTGGTTTTTGATGACTTCCGTAAACTTCCTTCATTATATGAGAGATGTTGCAAGTTCATACTCTATAATTCTGTACTCAAGATCATCAGACTAATATTTCTATGTTCATGCAGTTGGTATTGATCTTCACCAAAAGGTTATACTGATGAAAGAGACTGGCCCAAATGTGATACATAAACATGGAATAAAGCACATTTCCTCTTTTGCTCAGCCCAATAATGTGTGCATTGTAGAAGATGACAATGACTGTACATCTCGATGTCCAACTAAACAGCCTCACAAGTCATCTACAGAAGAAGCAGATTACATGTTAGTATTGATTTTTTCGGTTCTTGATGTTGATATCTAGTATTATGTGATAGTTAATATTTATGACTCTTGGTTTTTAAGTTGCTATTAGATCTTGTTTCAGTTGCATAAATTTACTATAAACTGTATTTCTATTATCAGGCCAAGTTTCAACCTCCTAGATGAAGAGTTGGAAGAAAGTAAGAGGCCCAGTTTGAAGCTTGTAGATGAAGATTTAGAAGAAAGTAAAATTACTAGACTATTATATGCATTCGTCATATTTTCTCCATCTCTTTCCACTTGGTAGTAGTACCGCTGCCTTGAATTTATGCAGGTTCGCCTGCTATTTCGATTGAAGATGACGACTGCAAAATCATAACTGAAAGAACAGTATTTGATCACATTCGGAATAAGGCCAAAAACTTGCCAGTTTTGGCTACAGCTAATAATGAATGTTCCCCATCATTGCAGACCTTGACACTTATCAGAAAACGCAATCGCGAGAAGCAGTTAGAACTTGATAGTGCCATAGAAATTTTTGAAGACACAGATGAAAACAAAATTTCTCATCAGTCTTTAGCCATTTCATCTGCAGAACCAAATAAGGCAGAGCAAAGCAGACATGGTGCTGTCAAAGATATGATTCCAGATTGCCGCATCAGCTCTGCTACGAATTACACTATTAACCATGCAGGTTAGTTAATTGACCATTTGCTCCGTTTATTTCCATTGACGCATTTTACATGAAATTGTAATCTAATAGTCATAATTTTTGAAGACATGCTTCATCCTGAACCTGAAGAGAGTGTAGTCAAACCTCTGACTGGAGAAACAATATTTGAACACATAAGAAGAAAAGCTAAAAACTATCCAGTTTTTGATGAACTGAAGTCCGTGAAATCCAAGTATTGTACTCTGACAGATGAACTGTGCTCTGAGAATCAACACACTTTTAGTGGCTCTGATTTTGACATGTTTGAAAAGGCACATTCAGATCAAATCTTGCAAGACCATGTGATTATTTTGGATTCGGAACCCATGAAGACAAAAAAAGACAGAATTCTTACAAAGGTCAAACACGATGGTGTGTATGAAGAAGTAAATAGTCCTTCAAAAGTTCCCAGAATCGACCTGAAATCATTCAAAATTCCCTCTCCTAATAATTCCTTGGTAAAGAAGGAACTCCAGTGCCCAAGAAGCTCCATTAGAACTAATGGGAAGCAGCTGTATTCACCAGTTCTATCAAAAACGCAAAGCTGTTCATCTCAAACAGCGGGTGAAATCAGGGAAGCAGATTCTTTCCTTGGGTTCAAGAGTGTTTTTTCATTTCTTTGATTTCTTTTTCTTGTTTCTCCAAGTAGATTTCTTTTCCTTTTCCTTAATTTACACTATTTTAAGGGAAATTTAACTCGTGCATTAGTTTCTCAAATTGAAGGTACATTTCTCAGATGAATCAAATTTAGTGTTACTATAACTTGCAAGGTATGCAAAGCAATAAAGCATCATATGGAAGTTCTGTTGGTGAATTAAAGATAAAACCAACAGAACTTAGAAGATTTGTTTTAACCTCATAAGATACTGGTTAAAGGGTATAGAACTTAGAAGCTTTGTTTTAGCTTATTGTAGCATGTTTACCAGCCAAAATACATAAGCAGCATCGATGAATGTTGGGTTGGGTTCCCACTTCCAATACTTGCAAAACAGCAACTTTTTATTTTTTGGCAAATCAATTTTTTGCATTGGTTACAAGCGAAAAACTAAATCTGCAACTTTTTTCTAATTGTTTTACTTGAACTCTATTCGGACAATTCACAAACTCTTAGCATGAGTAATAAGCGGCGGTCTTTACCATATGAGAACGCAACACTTATCATAAAAAGTATGGATATCAGAATAGTTTGGGCAGGTTAAACGACGCCGTTGTTGTTGTTTTGAGGTTTGCCAACGTGACCATCACGCTAGGCTAGACACATCCCAACCATGTCAATTGTCAAGCCACGGATAGTGCCAGATGCCATCACGATATCGAACCACATCCCGTTCTATTCTCTCTCCTCAAAATCCCAGAATTACGGTGTAAAATACTTGCACGAGTTTTATGTACGCTTATAAAATCCTTACCGTAAATAAATCACGCGCAAAGGGTGAAACAAGTCCTGATATTTAACGTCCCACTTGCATTTTAAATTAATTTTTTTTCTTCTAAAAGTACTCTTAACGTTATATTTTTGGGTTATCCGTGCCCTTGCCGTTAACAAAAGACAAACAGAGTTAAAATGTGATGATATGGAAGGCTTAAATATAAAATATATTCTAAATAAAATAATATATATCATTTAATCAAAATAAAAAATACTAAAATAAAAAATAAAAAAAACATAACATGTAAGACCCCAACTTTTATAAATCAAGATAAATTTTCTATAATTATCATTTTTGAATTTTATGGAATAAATTTGATATAATATTATAGTTGTGGGTAGTATTTATAAATTCTCAGAAAGTATGCAAGTTGTTATATTATATTCAATTGTGGGGAATATTCTTCATGTTTTAAATATTCGTGCGACGACACAATCAATCGTGGATCCCATTAATGTAATTATTATCGAATTGAAAAACGACAAAATATTTTATTGAAAATAACGGCGGAAGTTTTACAGCTTAATCTTGTTGAACTACTTTCAGTAGTAAAGAAATCTGATGTCTGGCGCGGTTGCATAATAATAAAGACACCAGTATTGATTATTAATGCTTACGTGTGAAGTCACCCGCTTTTGTTCAATTATTGCTATAGTAATTGTTGCGATAAGATCTCACGTTATTTGATTCAATTATTGTCGATATTTTATATATTATTAAATCAATAATTGAAATGACAGAGTTATTAATATTATAAATTGCAATATTAACGATGTCTCAGAAGTTACGCAAGAGAGAGGTTTGGTCACCTAATTGCATGCCATAGGAAAAAATCCTTATTAGAAAGTTCTCTTTCACAGGAGCGATATGGTTGATTAATATTGTGAATTATAATAATGATGATAAATGTTGTTAAAATATTAAAAGAATTTTTATGAGGTAGTTGTTCTAATTTTGGCGTATTATTTAGACCCCCATTTACCTATTGGTAGAAAGTTATTTAAATATAATGGGACCCCTGTGACTATGACATGTTGGGGGGAGGGGAACATGTGGGGACCCACGATATTGAAAAATGAATGATTGGAAGTTTTTTTCAAAGTTGTCAATTTGGGTGGGGTGGGTGGGTGGGGGGGAGATATTTGGTTTATACGGAAGGGTGGATCGTTATTATCATTATATATGTGACGCCCCCAAAATTAGGTATACGTCACCCATCTTGGGTCGCCACTTACATGGTACATAAATTCAAATACAACTTACTAACCTAACTGTCAGCATAGTATGCAATACGACGTAAATCGTGAGTTTGAATACAAATATTGTCTACTAGATATTATACTGAAACTCAAAAGTCCTCATTCTACTATTATCACACTATTTCACGTAATAGTGAGGACTACTAATGCTATCCTCTCCGGACCATTACTTGCTCCTCGACTCGTCCAAATTTATGTTCTCATTTCAAAGAGAATAAAGGTGAAAGAAAGGGTGAGCTTTCAACTAGCCGATAAAAATATTATGACTAAGATAATGCGAGAATAAATTATCATTAGCCTTGAACATGTTAAACCGATAAAATACAATGATAACCAATGAGGTTTAGCTGCAGTAGTGAATAAGCAATCCATTAAAAGAGTCAAGTAGAGAATAAAGTCTACTATCTTTTAGGTTTTAAAAGGTTTTCAACAATTTTTATCACGAGACTCGACTTAATAAATAAACCACCACATTTAATCATCCCTCGTACTCACGGTCAAGGATTTTCATCAAATTATCAATGGTCATGACTATATACCGAATCACCCCTCGGTCATAATCATACCAAAACTATCCATCAACGCATTCACAAAGCCATTGAGGACTTTTGTCACATCATTTATATCAAGTAATGATTATCTTTTAATGATCCCCATCATAATCATACTAAGTTCATCTATCACGTTGTAAGCCAAAAGATAACATAATATAACATGAGGATGATGACAATGACATAGTAATTCAATAAAAAACAAGTTCAAGAATTATTTAATCCATGAATTATTAACGTCCCAAATTGTCAACACGATAATCTTTGTTTGGTAGAGTAAAATTCAAGAATGATCGGAAGAATATTTTCATGAAAAGATCTTTGGATGAAACGCAAATATCGAGGATATTCTACTAATTTCATGGAGTATAAAATTCAAAGTTTTAACCAATCTGGGTATAATAAAGAATGAAATAACAAAAGAAATCACCATGCATACTGTGATTGCAGATGAGTTATTCGATAGAATAATAATAACGGAACCCGGTCGGTGAAATTCACAATGACGGGATGTTCCACAGAATAATAAAGATGGAACCCGGATCCGGTGTAAAACACACGATAGGATATTCCAATGAATGATAAAGATTTTAACCCGGTCCGGTGTAAAACACACGAATGTGATGTTCCAACGAGAATGATAAAGATTTTAACCGGTCCTGTAAAAAACACGCATGTGGATGTTCCAATGAATAATAAAAGCGGAACAGTCCGGTAGTAAAACACATGCATGTGGATGTCCCAATGAATAATAGAAGAATGTCACCAAGTATAGGGTAAACCAGCATTATCTGAGGTTATTCCAATGTAATAAATAAGAATGGAATAACATAAGGATTTCACCAAGTATAGGATATCACAGCATATACAAGGTTATGTATAGGGTATATCACTTTTACAAAGTTATTCCAACGTAATAATAGTGAATGGAATAACGAAGTTCTCTTGAAGAAAGAATAACACCCTTTACCGTAAAAGAACCGAATATAGTAGTAGTGAAGTAGCGAGAATACTCTTCTTCTTTCTATAACTTTCTCTATAGCTTCTCTCTATAATTTCTCTCTAGAGTTTCAAATGAATTAAATAAAGAAAATAATGAAGGAATGAGCTTCTATTTATAGGAAAATGGAATGCATAGTAATTAATCCATGAAACGGTCCAGATTGATTTACTTTAATCGACGGTCCATATTTAAAGAAAAATCTTTTAAATAAAATATAATATATTTTATATATAAAAATTTTTACTATACAAATACTATGCATTACTATGCAAAAACACTATGCAAAACACTACGCAACACTATGCATAATAAAATATAATATATTACATTTATAGAATAACTTTAATAAAGTATTCTATTTTATATAAAAGATGTTTCGTTTTATTACGTTAATAATACGAATAAAACAAAAGCGTCGTTATCGCTATAATAATTCATATTATTAATCGACAATAATGGAATCAAACCGAAACACTTCTCACATAAGCATCGATAATCAATCTTTGGTGCTTCTTGTGCAACCACACGTATTCGTATTTTTTACTACCGAAGTAGTTCAACAAAGAACCACGGTAAAACTTCCGCCAGATTATTTCAATAAAATATTTTTGTCGTTTTCTCAATCCGAAATGATAATTACATTAATGGGGTCCACCAATGATTGAGTAGTTGTCTTTAAATATTCCCCTTTAAACCGAATATTCCCCAGCCAATCGAATATAATATAACCACTTTGCATACTTTGTAAAATTTATAAATACTACCCACAACTATAATATTATCTCAAATTCACACTATAATATTAAAAATTATTTCGACTAAATTTAAATCTTTATTGATAAAATCGGGGTCTCACAATCTCCCCTCCTTATGGAATTTAAGCCCTCGAAATTAGAATGCGTGCACTGTATGATAAAGAGGTGAGGATACCTTGAATACCTTTATCGTTGAAAACATTAAATTCATCTTCGTGATCCTACCAAAGATATTCATTAACAATTCATCTTTTGCACTACGGGCCAAATATATATAACTCGTAAAACCAATAATCACCGAGACTCGACAATACTATCACAATTCTGAATTATCCATGCACTACTTGACTAAGGATATTCGTGTTTTCAATTACTGATCATGATTATACCGAATAATCCACTCATTATAATCATACCAAGTCCATCAATGCACTACTGACCAAAGATGACTTTTACCACATCCATGAATTAATATTTCATTCTTTGAGACTCACCAATAATTAATCCATATCATCGAATCATCCCCGCGCACTACGTGCCAAGGATATTCATTAAGTATCACGACCACGAATTATCCATGCACTTCTACCAAAGATAATTGTGTATTCATTAGTATCACGACCACAAATTATCCATGCACCTTTACGACCAAAGATAATTGTGTATTCATTAGTATCACGACCACAAATTATCCATGCACTACTACTGACGAAGATAATTGTGTATTCATTAAGTATCACGACCACAAATTATCCATGCACTACTACCGAAAGATAATTGTGTATTCATTAAGATCACGACCACAAATTATCCATGCACTATGGCGAAGATAATTGTGTATTCATTAGTATCACGACCACAAATTATCCATGCACTACGGCCAAAGATAATTGTGTATTCATTAATATCACGACCACAAATTATCCAATGACTACTACCGAAGATAATTGTGTATTCATTAAGTCACGACCACAAATTATCCATGCACTACGGCCAAAGATAATTGTGTTTTCAATTACGATTTATGATTATCTTAGAAACAATCCCAGTCATAATCATACCAAGTCCATCTATGCACTACTGAGCCACGATGACTTTCAACATAATATAAACATGAGGATAATGATATAAAGAATCAATCAAATGAGATAAAGGATAAATATTAAACATTTATAATATAATTTATCCAGATTCAAGAATATCCCCATGTTATCAATCACTTAATAATCTCATAATCTAATAACATTAATATTATAACAATATTTTAATCACTTCTTAAATTTATAAATAATTTTTCTCAATTGTTTACGCTTTACCATATAATGCATTTAATCA
Source organism: Panax quinquefolius (assembly GCA_020205615.1). Classification (NCBI taxonomy): domain Eukaryota; kingdom Viridiplantae; phylum Streptophyta; class Magnoliopsida; order Apiales; family Araliaceae; genus Panax; species Panax quinquefolius. Next base: position 24,309,061 of record CM035169.1, on the reverse strand, counting down.
TTCAAAAATGCCATACTCATAAAATATCATCACCAATTATCAAATCCTCATCAAAAATATGCATATACTCTATATAGGATTCTCTAGCCATAAAATCCTATTTTCAACTTTGTTACTTCACATAACATATTTAACTCATATGTTTCAGAATTAAACTATTTTCATGAAAATACCAAATCAGTCCCAAAATATTTCTTTTCTGGGATTTAGCATAATATAGTCCCATAATGAAAATATATTTTTCTCGAATTTTAAAAATTCATTTACAATTTTTAAAAATCAATTTCTAATTAATTCTTTAAGAAATTAGCTACCTCAAGGATAACTCCAAAATTCCCAAATCTTGGCAGAATCTTACACATGTTAACGTGAGCTTCTAGTTTAAATTTCATGGTCATCGGAGTTATAGAACTCCGGTTATAGCGTTTTAAATCGGAAAAACCTAAATATTGAAATAGTCATAACTTGCTCATTTTAAGTCGAATGAGCTCATTTTTGGACAGGAGGTACTTTATACCATATACCTTCATGTCCCAAAAGGCCAGAATTTTCTCATAATTTAAGTGGCCGAAACAGTCCCTTAAAGTTTCTGGGCAGTAGCATTTTGAAATTTACAGCTTTGGCCTCCTTTGCTAAAATCAGTCCACACAAAATCTACAACACCTTTTCTAGTAATTCCACTTGGATTAGTTAGGTAACTCGTAGATCTAACTCTAGGACTTGACCACATTCAAAAATTCAAAATATAATAAGAGATATGGTCAATTGAATTTCATGTTACGTTTTCACCAAAATCTGATTTTCAACTCTTTGTGATTTCTAAGAAACTTTCATGTTTTCACATACTAACCAACATAACTCATCATAAAACTTACTAATACTTCATATACCCATGATTTTCATTAGTCCAATGCTTTTATTATGACTTTCATCATAAACCACGTAAACCTGCTCATTTTAGTTGAAGAAATATTTGAGGGTTGAAGAAATGGGTTTTATCTTTGGGGTCAATACAAAATTCGATTTCACGCTCTAGGGTAGGCTAGGAAGTCTTCAAGAATACGCCAAGAAATTTATTAATGATAGAAATATCATTCAAAATCATTACTCTCGTCCAAGACTTGGATAAGACGTCACATTGATACCAACTGTGACTTCTATCCCTTAACCTAAACGACACCTCACAATGATACCTATAAACTTGCCATCTTCATTCACGATGTACGCCTCTGAGAAAGTCCGAAGCTTGGTGCATTCCACACAAGAAAGTCAACAACGAAAGGTTCGAGACTCTTTACTTATGGCGATATTACAATGATTAGCTTTAGGGTTTGGTTACTTTGAATTAAGTATAACGAGGTTGGTTATGAATATAAAAGCTAACAACCTTACGAAAAGCATGATGAGTAGTTAACCAATTGATTCCTAAAATCAAAGGCAAGTATTTTCAAAGAGATAAGATTGACGGTAACGTGAAAGTTTCGATTTGAATCAACAAGATTTATAAAACGATGGAGTAACGAAGGTTTCTCCCAACTAAGTTTAAACAAATAAATCAAAGTCCAATTTCTATGGAGTCAAATTTAAGCGTTGAGCATAAGCAAGAGAGATAAAATAATAGGTAGAACCGCATTATCGAATCGATATAGACTTCGCAAGAGCTTATGATTAACTTACAGTGATAATTTTATTCGGGTTCCTCGTCACGAGAAAAAACGCTCTCTCTTAAACTACCGCTTTGGCTTGTGGGGACATCCTTTGGCATCACTATCTCAAGCTGGACTTGACTTCACCATACGACAAAATCGAGCTAAGTGACCTTCTCTTCCATAATTAAAACACGCTTTGGATTCTTTGCATCTGATTTAGACGGATGTGTCCCTCTGTCGCATTTGAAACATCTGACCGGTGGTGGTTCTTCTTCCTTTGAAGCGGTCTTGATCTTGAAGCGTCTTCACGTCATTGTTGAACCCTCTCTTCTTGAAATGTCCATTCTTATTATCTTGGCCATGATTACCAAAAATGGTTACCATTCTTGACATGATAATTTCCCCACGATGGTTATCATTGTTAGATGGTAGGAATTTGCCACCGGTGATTATTATCGTGTTGTTGCTTCAATACCTTTTGGTTGAAGTGACTCAATGATCTCATGTGCTTCATTGCTTATCTCAATATTTTCGGATGTCATTTTCAAATCGCCACCAAACATGGGTTAAATAACATATCACATATTATCCTATACTACGGCCAGAGCCAAATAAATACCACGTAAACTTAGGTAGGTCATACTAGCGAAGGAATTCCCGTCATGGCGACCCCAAAATAGGTCCATTCCATCCAACCCATTACGAGTCGCCAAATACATGATGCGAAACAACTACAACTTTATTATCACAACAATAAAGCGTGAGTTTAAATACAAATATTATCTTACAGACAATATTTATACTCAAATAAATCCTCATCACATTTATTGATACATTATTTTACAATAATGGTGAGGACTACTAAACAACTCTCTCTAGAACCTTCATTCCATACCCCAGCTAGTACTCGCTACATTCTAGCCTCTGAGAGAAAAATGGAACAACAAGGAAAAGGGTGAGCTCAACTAGCCCGATAAAGAATGTTATGACTAAGATAATATACAACAAATTATCGTTAGTCTCCAACGAGGAAAAAAAATCGATAGAATACAATGAGACAACAAGTTTGGATCAATATTCGCGGTGAAATAATAATTCATAGAAGAGTTACGTGAGAATGAAATCTACTATAATCTATGAATTTAACGGTCCATCATCAATATTTTATCCTGTAACATCAATCGATATTCATCTCAAATCAAATATTCATCTTTTGCCTTCTGGGCCAAAGATATTCATCAATCGGTCGTGTTCATCTCAACACACATTCATCTTTGCACTAAAGGCCAAGATATTCATCGATCGATCGTATTCATTTAAAACACTGCTCATCTTTGCACTACTGGGCCAAAGATATTCATCGATCGATCGTATTCATTTAAACACTGCTTCATCTTTTTACGGGCCGAAGATATTCTTGAAAATCATTCATCTTTGCATTCTGAGGCCAAAGATATTCAATAATATCATCATTTAAAGGTAGGATGATGAAAATATTTTTTAAAAAACGAATCCGGTGAAACAAAATGACAAGGATTAAGGATTAGTACTTGGTTTTATCCACGTCCAAAAATACCTCAAAATAATCATAGTGGTGTAAAATTCAAGAATGATCAAAACATGGATACAATCAAAAGCTAGTATCGAATAGATATTTTTAGACGAAAAGAAAAATTTTATATTTTTGATTGAATAGTCTTGTATTAAGTGAATAGTGTTAGTATCGTGAATAGTCTTAGTATCGTGAATAGTAACTCAAACACCAAAGATAGAAATTCCACAAAAAACATCTTCACGCTTACGTGAATAGTACTTTCGTGAATAGTAACTTCGTGAATAGTAACTCATGAATAGTAACTTCGTGAATAGTAACTCATGAATAAGTAACCCAGACATGAAAAAGTTCTAAATTTGATAAAAGTACCAACCAATATTTGACGTAATGATATTGAAGAATTAATATCATTTGAGAAAAAAATAACATCCTTTACCTCGAAAGAATCGATTACTTGGAAGGAAAGGTCGGAAGTGATCTTTGAATGAAACTTATCTTGAGCAATGACTCTCAAAGTATCTAAATACTCACAAAATACGCTCGATAATATAGAGAGAAAGAGAAAACTTTGTTTACGGTGTGATTTTCAATTCTAACTTAGCCCTCTATTTATAGGAAAATGTTAGCCTGTAATGAAAGCAGACTTGACTTTTCTTCTTGATGGCTTTACACTTACTATTGCCACCCACCACATTTGAAATAAAATTCAGCACATTTTTTCACCAACCACAAGTGGGGCCCACTCAATTCTAAATTTTCCACCAAAATCAATTATAAACCTAATTTAGAATCAAACACCTCTTAAAATTCACAACAAATCATTAGTGCATTTTTTTAGCGGTTCAAAATTTGTGGACATATACTCAACTTATGTATGTATAACATACCCAAAAATTACCACAATCCAACGGTCGGATTAAAAATTATAACCCATGATATATCTAAAAAACCACGATTTGATTTTAACACCTCGAATCAGATAAAATACTGATAAAACACCTCAACATTAATTCCTTCATTAATAACCACATAAATAAATCCATCATTTATATTCATATAAAATAAATATTTCCTTATCATATGAATCAATAATTAATTATTCACAAATAATATTACGAATCACAATTATGATGACCGGTAGTTCCCGAGGAAAGGGGCTTTCCATAAGGATCTCTCTCTTCTTGGCGGCATGATTAGGTGACCAAACCTCTCCTTAGGCAGAACTTTCTAGACATTGCCAATAATGTTATCTAATAATATTATTCAAATAATATGAATTATTGATCGATAATGGGAAATCTTGCGGTGACAATTATTGAACAACAATAATATAAAATATATCAACGCGACAATTATTGAATCAATAAAATAAAATATTGACTCATGAAAATTGTGAAAATTATTGAGTAGTGCCTTCTTACGTGCGAATCAATAATTCAACAATCTTTATGCAATCTGGTGTCTTTCTTTATGCGACCACGCGTATTCTTGTATTTTTAACCACCAAGGGTATTCAACAATCTTACTTGATATGACTCATAGTTATTTTTTAACCAACTTATATTTGTCGTTTTCTTCATCGAATAAACTTTCCGTTTATGGGCCCACATGCCATTTTGCTGGCGGTAAATGCGAATATTCCCAAGCGATCTGAATATTCCACGACCAAACGAATATTCCCGACAAAATGAATATTTTATAACCACTTGCTTATTTTGAAATATTTGCGTATTTAACCCTTAACTATCCACATTAATCAAATCAACCCTTACTATTTCAAAATAATAAATAAAGGAAATTCCTTTTTATTTAAAAAAAAAAATTTGAGGTCTTCTGACCTCCCTCCTTATGAAATTTAAGTCCTCGAAATTGGCGTACGTACTGGTGTTTGAAAAGGTAAAGATACTTACGCTTTCATTTTCGTTTCCAACTCCAGTCATTTCCTCAATAACATGGTTTCTCCACAAAACTTTAACTTATGGTATAACCTCGGTACATAGGTCGTGTTCTTTCCTCTACAAAATCTTGGCGGGTTCCTCCTCGTCGTTAAGTCTTGGTATCTCGTCCGGTTCTAACTTCGATAGCGTGTTTGGTTAGTCCACATATTTACGTAACATCGATCGTGAAAAGCGTTATGAACAGCGTCGTACTTGGTGGTAAAGCAAGTACATAGGCCCACGATTCCTATTCGATCGAGAATTTCAAATGGATTAATAAATCGAAGGTTTGAGCTTTCCTCACCTCACCGATTCTCGCTTTTAAAATAACAACTTCTTGCACCTCCTTCTTCAAATTCATCGACTCGGTGTGTAGCTTGAGCGACTTTAACTTTATCGATTAAAATCGATTATACTCGTATATCATCACGTACTCGTATATCATCACGTGGGTACCTAGAGTTTTCATCTCCATCTCTATTATTTGTAAATTATCTGAAATTAGTCTTTGACATATCATACTCGTACTTGTATCGATCTTCTACTCAACACGTCGGCTACCACGTTAAACTTTTCGAGGATGGTATGGTGAACATATCTTTGAAATGAGTCTCCTCTTGAGTTCTTGAAGCTCTTCCCACATTCCTTGCTCCATTCGAATTTTGTATCTCTGAGTTAAGCTACGTTAATGGAATAGCGATTAGAGAATATCCTTCAACGTATCTCGATAATAACCAACTAAGCCTAGAAAGCTACGTATTTCGATTCTTGACTTAGGTTGCTCTCAAGTTGTGACTCATATCCCAATCTTGGATAGCACGTCCACAATGACACCTATCGATTTACTATCACACGAATATGGTGTCCCCTACGGAGAGTGCGGCTTGGTGCAATTCCACAAAGTCACAAGATAAAGGCTCGGTGCCAAATTCTATAGTTGAATTTTAACTCACGAAGTTCAATAGGAGCCATTCGATATGAGATTTTAGAAATGAGTTTTGTCTGGGGTTCAAAGTCGATACAAAATTTAATATCGATCTTTGGGAGTAAGCGATAAATTCTTGAGAAAATAAATCGGGAAAATCAATAACAACAAGAATATTATTCAAATCGGCGTGTCTTTATTCAAATCCATAACATGGACTAAGAAAACTTGACATCCGTAATAAGCGAATGACTTCATGGCTTGATATGAAAATGTTTGACTACTGATGGTTTGATTGCTTGAGTTGAATAACGAGGTTGCTTAGGAATATGAAAACTATGACCTTACAAAAGCAATCAATTTTGGCGTGATGAGTAGTTAACCATCAATCCCCAAAAGCAAGTATCTTTAAAGAGATAAGGTTAGCGGTAAGGTAATGGTGCCAACTTGAATCAAACAAGATTTTTAAACAACGGATGTAATGAAAGTTTCTCTAACAGAGTCTCCATAAATAGGTCAAAGTCTAATTTCTCCGTGAGTCGAAGTTCAAACGCGTTGGCGCAAGCAAAGAGATAAAAGAATGGGTAGAACGGGTATCTAGTAAGGTATAAACATCGCAAAATTTATAATTAACTAACTTGTGTAACCCGTTCGGGTTCCTCGTATTTTAATGGAGGTCCACGACAAAGCGCTCTTCCGAGAAATCGTTGACTTTGACTTTTACGGGACATCCTTTTGAGTCAGCCCCATTGCACTTTTCGGTTTCGATATCGTCTGATCTCGGCGATATGTCCTTCTTTTCCACAATTATAGCATACCTTAAAATTGTTGTGGGCGAGTTTGGTGATATGTCCCTCTTTTCGCATTTGTAACATGTCGACCGATGGTCTTTCTCCTCCTTGGAACGATTGCCCTTTGGTAGGCGTCTTCACATGGTCGTTGTTGAATCTCCTCTTTTTAAAATCTCCTCCCAACTTCGCTTCTTCTATTTTTCATGGCCACGATTACCACAGTGGTTACCACCTTTGTCCGTATTCTTCTTTCTCCACTTTGGTTATCGTTATTACGATGACTACTATCTTTGGTATGATCCTGGTTATGGTCCCTCGGTTGAGCGTACTTTCGTTATCTCGCTCTAACAATGAGCCTGTTTACAACATCTGAATAGAGAAAAATTTATGAAAATGAGATCTTGGCGTATCTCGGGTTTCAAACCTCTCGAAACATCCGCGTCATCGTTCCTCATTCTCCACCAAATGAGGTGCAACTTTGGATAACTCATGAACTTCGCCTCGTCTTTGGGACACCGTCATGTTATTACTGCTCCAATCTAATAAACTCCACTTCCTTCATATAGCGAATACTTTCGGGGAAGTACTTGTCGTTGAACTTTTTCTAAAAGCGTCTCCCATGACATCTTTGAGTGCGGTTTGAATGGATGTCTTCATGATTCCCACCGATGTCTACCTCACCACGAACATAAAAAGTAGCGAATGGAACTTTACATTTCTTCGTGCATCCCAAGACATCGAATATCTTGGTAATTTGCTTGACCCGTGTTTTTACGCCGTGATGGGATCTGGCTTTCCCAGTGCAGGTGGTCCCACTCTTTGAAGCGCTTGGCGTGACCACCGTGAATTCTATCATCTCCTCACATATATTTTGAACACGAGTCTCCTCGTCCGGATTTTTTATGAGCTGCAAAGCTTCTAAACATCCCTCGTTCATCATCGCTCGGTGGTGTTATTCACGGGAGGTACATTGCCGGCTTTGTTGCACGTTCTCCTCGTTGTTAAGTACATGCATCTCCACGGTCTCATTTACACCACTATTAATATTCTCGGTCGACATTCTCAATTCTTGTCGTAAAACAAGGGGTTAATTAAATAAATTAATAAATCACATAATACCCATATATTATGACCCAACCAACAATAAGCTTAGGTAGGACACACTAGCGAAAGGATTTACTCGTCTCTCCCCTCTAGTTCTATTCCCGATCTCATGGGAGATCGTATCCTAAGCTACGATACCAATTGTGGCGACCCCAAAATAGGTCCATTCCATCCAACCCATTCGAGTGCGCCAAATACATGAGTGCGAAACAACTACTGACTTTATTATCACAACAATAAAAAGCTGTGAGTTTAAATACAAATATTATCTTACAGACAATATTTATACTCAAATAAATCCTCATCACATTTATTGATACATTATTTTACAATAATGGTGAGGACTACTAAACAACTCTCTCTAGAACCTTCATTCCATACCCCGAGGCTAGTACTCATTACATTCTGCCTCCACGAGAAGAAAAAATGGAACAACAAGGAAAAGGTGAGCTCAACTAGCCCGATAAAGAATGTTATGACTAAGATAATATACAACAAATTATCGTTAGTCTCCAGCGAGGAAAAAATCGATAGAATCTGATGAACAACAAGTTTCGAGATCAATATTCGCGGTGAAATAATAATTCATAGAAGAGTTACGTGAGAATGAAATCTACTATAATCTATGAATTTAACGATCCATCATCAATATTTTATCCACCTTAACATCAATCGATATTCATCTCGAATCAAATATTCATCTTTGCTACTGGCTGAAGGCGAAAGATATTCATCAATCGGTCGTATTCATCTCAACACTGTTCATCTTTTTGCTAAAGGCCAAAGATATTCATCGATCGGTCGTATTCATTTAAACACACTGCTCATCTTTTACTTCTACGGGCCAAAGATATTCATCGATCGGTCGTATTCATTTAAACACACCTTTCGTCTTTGCTACGGGCCAAAGATATTCTTGAAATCATTCATCTTTGCATTCTGGGCCAAGATATTCAATAATATCATCATTTAAGGCGAGGATGATGAAAATATTTTTAAAAAACGAATCGATGAAACAAAATGACAAGGATTAAGGATTAATGCATACTTGGTTTTATCCGCGTCAAAAATACCTCAAAAATAATCATAGTGGTGTAAAATTCGAGAATGATCAAAACATGGATACAATCAAAGCTAGTATCCGAATAGATATTTTAGGCGAAAGAAAAATTTTTATTTTTTCGGTGAATAGTCTTAGTGATTAAGTGAATAGTCAAGTATCGTGAATAGTCTTGAGTATCGTGAATAGTAACTCAAACACCAAAAGATAGAAATTCCACAAAAAAACATCTTCACGCTTCATGAATAGTACTCGTGAATAGTAACTTTCGTGAATAGTAACTCATGAATAGTAACTTCGTGAATAGTAACTCATGAATAAGTAACCCCGAGCATGAAAAAGTTCTAAATTTGATAAAAAGTACCAACGATATTTGACATAATGATATTGAAGAATTAATATCATTTGAGAAGAAAATAACATCCTTACCTCGAAAGAATCGATTGCTTGGGAAGGAAGGTCGGAAGTGATCTTTGAATGAAACTTATCTTGAACAACAACTCTCAAAGTATCTAAATACTCACAAAATACGCTCAATAATATAGAGAGAAAGAAAACTTTGTTTACGGTGTGATTTTCAATTCTAACAGCCCTCTCATTTATAGGAAAATGTTAGCCCGTAGAAGCGGACTTGACTGCTACTGATGGCTTTACACCTTACTATTGCCACCCACCACATTTGAAATAAAATTCAGCACATTTTTCACCAACCACAAGTGGGGCCCACCAATTCTAGAATTTTCCACCAAAATCAATTATAAACCTAATTTAGAATCAAGCACCTCTTAAAATTCACAACAAATCATTCGTGCATTTTTAACGGTTCAAAATTTGTGGACATATACTCAACTTATGTATGTATAACATACCCAAAAATTACCACAATCCAGCGGTCGGATTAAAATTATAACCCCATATATATCTCAAAACCCACGATTTGATTTTTAACACCTCGATCAGATAAAATCTTGATAAAACACCTCAACATTAATTCCTTCATTAATAACCACATAAATAAATCCATCATTTATATTCATATAAAATAAATATTTCCTTATCATATGAATCAATAATTAATTATTCACAAATAATATTACGAGAATCACAATTATAATGACAGTGTTTCCGGGAAGAGGGCTTTCGATAAGGATCTCTCCTTCTTGGCGCAATTAGGTGACCAAACCTCTCCTTGATCTAGCGAACTTTCTAGACATTGCCAATAATGTTATCTAATAATATTATTCAAATAATATGAATTATTGATCGATAATGGGAAATCTTGTGCGGTGACAATTATTGAACAATGATAATATAAAATATCAATATGCAATTATTGAATCAATAAAATAAAATATTGACTCTCAAATGAAAATTATTGAGTAGTGCCTTCTTACGTGCGAATCATAATTCAACAATCTTTGTGTGCAATCTGAGTGTCTTCTTGTGCGACCAGCGTATTCTTCGTATTTTAACCACCGGGTATTCCAACAATCTTACTTGTAACAACTACATCAGTTATTTTTAACCAACTTATATTTGTGCGTTTTCTTCATCCAATAAGCTTTCCGTTATGGGCTTACACATGGTTTAGCTTATGTAAATCAACCGACATGATGCGAATGTTCGACGACTGACGAATATTCCCAAACAAAAATATTCACAGCACGATTTTGATATTCCTTACGACCACCGAAACGAATATTCCCACAAAATGAATATTTTATAACCTTACTTGAAAGCTTATTTTGAAATATTTGCTAAGTATTTAACCCTTAACTTATCACATTAATCAAATCAATCCCTTAAAATTCTATTTCAAAATAATAAATAAATAACATAAAGGATTTCACAGTATAGGATATCTGCGTATCTCGGGTTATGTATAGGGTATATCACTTTTACAGTTATTCAGCGAGAATAATAGTGAATGGAATAACGAAGTTCTCTTGAAGAAGAAAGAATAACACCCACTACTAGTAAAAGGCGAATATAGAAGTAGTGAAGTAGCGAGAATACTCTTCTTCTTTCTATAACTTTCTCTCTATAACCTACCTATAATTTCTCTCTCAGAGTTTGATGAATTAAGTGAAAATAATGAAGAATGAGCTTATTTATAGGAAAATGGAATGTATAGTAACTAATCCATGAGCAGGTCCAGATTGATTTACTTTAATCGGCGGTCCATATTTAAAGAAAAATCTTTTAAATAAAATATAATATATTATTTATATAAAAACATTTTACTTCTGCAAACCTTTATGCATTCTTATCAAAACCTTTATCAAACAACTATACGACACTGTCATAATAAAATATAATATATTACATTTATAGAATAACTTTAATAAAGTATTACATTTTATATAAAAAGATGTTTACGTTTTTATTACGTTAATAATATGAATAAAACAAAGCGTCGTTATCGTATAATAATTCGTATTATTAATCGACGATAATGGAATCAAAATGAGTGAAACTTACCATAAGCATCGATAATCAATCTGGTGTCTTCTTATGCAACCACACGTATTCTTGTACTTTTTTACTCTTAGGTAGTTCAGCGGTAACCACGGTAAAACTTCGTAGATTATTTCGATAAAAATATTTTTTGTCGTTTTCTCGTCAAATGAATAATTACATTAATGGGGTCCACCAATGATTGGTAGTTGTCGCGAATATTCCTGTAAGCAGAATATTCCACAGGCCAATCGAATATAATATAACCACTTGCGTACTTTGCAAAATTTATAAATCTACCTTACAATAATATTATCTCAATTCACCTTATAATATTAAAAATTATTTAAACTAAATTTAAATCTTTATTGATAAAATAAAGGGTCTCCTGATATATATATATATATATATATATATTTTATATATATAATATATAATATATTTTATTTAAAAGATTTTTGCTTTAAATATGGATAGTCAGAATTAAAATTAAATCAATGCAGATAGTTAATGAGATAGTTCTTATACGGTCCATTTTACATAAATAGAAGCTCATTCCTTTATTATTTCTTACAATTCATTGAAACTATAGAGAGAAAACTATAGAGAGAAATAAGAAAAAGTGATTACGATACTTGATATTTCTTTAATTAGTTGTAAAGGGGTCTTATTCTTTGTATTCATTAAGAAGAGAATGTTGTTATTCCATTCCATTTTATTATTACATTGGAATAACTTTGTATCATGACCTATACTTGGTGACATTCTTCACATTATTAAAATCTTTCTTAATACATTGGAATATCACATGCAATGCGTTCTGGCGGGACTGGTTAAAATCTTTTATTATTGATACATTGGAATATCTTGTTCAATGCATTTCTTGGCAGGACTGGTTTTTATTAGTCTACATTGGAATAACTGTCTATCGCAGTGCCTCTTAATCTTAGCATGCGTAGTGATTTACTGTTATTATTAAGTTCTTTATTATTACGTTGAACTGGAACACCATGTATGTGCTTCTGGCGTGACTGGTTAGTTAATTATTGATACATTGGAATAACACATACATCACGAATCTTAGCGTGCGTGGTGATTTCTTTTTTATTCCATTCTTTATGTTATACTCCGGTTGGTTAAAGTTTTGACTTATACTCCATGAAATTAGTGGAATATCCTTAATATGTTCTTATTCATCGATATCTTTTCATGGAAATATTCTTTTGAGCATTCTTGAATTACCTACTCTAGCAATATGCGTATCATGTTGACAATTTGGACATTGATAGTTCTTGGACAAATTAATTCTTGAACTTGTTTTTATTGAATTCTTATATCATTGTCATCATCCTCATGTTTTATATTATGTGGATGTCATTTTGTGGCTTTGTAGTGCGTAGATGGACTTGGTATGATTATGACCGGGGATTATTCGATTAGTGTCATAACGATAATATTACAAATGATGTGGTAAAGTCCTACGTTGGCCGTAGTGCATTGATGGAAAAAGAGTCCTCATTACAATTATTATCGGTTTACCTTTATTTCACGAGAATAGTGAAGACTATCTAATCTTATCCTGCGGACCATTACCCATCTTGGTTCCCAGGCTAACTCCGCGTATATGTTCCATAAGCATTTCACGAAGATTATCTGAGCTGAAAGAAATTATTATCACACTTTATTTCACGCGAGAATGTGAAACTCAATCTATCCTGCCCGATTACTCGAAATATGTTCCCATGAAGAGAGCAGTAAGATAATGCCTTGAGGAATAAATTATCATTAGCCTTGACGATTATGTAAAGCGATAAAATATAATAAACATCAAGTTTAAGCTGCGGTAGAACAAGCGATCCATTAAAAGAGTCAGTAGAAAATAAAATCTACTATCTTTTATGATTTAAAGGTTTTCATCAACATTATAGGCGAGACTCGAGCTTTAATAAATAATCCACATCATCGAATCACCCTGCTTTCTGACGAGGATATTCTTTAGTATCACGACCTCGATTATTCATACACTTACGGGCGAGAATAGTTGTGTATTCATTAATAATCATGATCGTACCAACAAGCGTCCATCGATACTTCTGACGGCTGAGGATTTTTACCACATCATTTGTAACATTACGGTCGTGATTACACCAGAATAGTCTCTGGTAAGTAATCATACCGAAGTCCATCCCCCATACTTCTGAATACGGATGACTTTAAAAAAAAAATATAAACATGAGGATGATGACAATGATATAAAATTGATAAAACAAGTTCAAGAATTATTTTATCCAAGAATTATTAACGTCCAAATTGTCGATATGATCTTTGTTTTGTTGAGTAAAATTCAAGAATGATCGAAGAATATTTCCGTGAAAAGATCTTTGGATGAAGCCTTGAATATCGAGGATATTCTACTAATTTCATGGAGTATAAAGTCGAAAGTTTAACTTATTTGGGTATAATAAAGAATGGAATAACAAAAGAAATCACCGTGCATGCGGTGCTTGGCATGAGCAGGTTATTCAACGAGAATAATAATAACGGAACGGTCGGTGAAATTCACCTTGCAGCGGGATGTTCAATGAGAATAATAAAGATGGAACCCGATCGGTGTAAAACACACGATAGGATATTCAATGAGAATGATAAAAACGGAACCGGTCGGTGTAAAACCTGCGAGGCAGGATGTTCAACATAATAATAAAAAGCGGAACCGGTCCGGTGGAAAACACTGAGCAGGATGTTCAGCGAGAATAATAATAAAAAAGCGGAACCCGGTCAAATGTAAAACACCTTGAGCCGGATGTTCCAACGAGAATAATAGAAGAATGTCACCAAGTATAGGGTAAACCACATATCTGAAGTTATTCAATGAGAATAATAAGCGATGGAATAACAAACGAGTTCTCTTCATGAATAAAAAGAATAACACCCACTTACAGTACAACAAATAATATTCCTACCTTAGAAGAAGCGAATATTGGCAAAGTGAAGTAGCGAGAATACTTTTCTTCTTTCTCTACATAGTTTCTCTCTACTGAGTTTGGTGAATTAAGTAAGAAAATAATGAAGGAATGAGCTTATTTATAGAAAATAGAATGCATAGTAATTAATCCATGAGCGGTCAGTTGATTTACTTTAATCGGCGGTCCATATTTAAAAGCAAAATCTTTTAAATAAAATATAATATATTCTATTTATATAAAAACATTTCTTATCTGACCTTATCTTATCTTATACTATCGACAACATTAATAATAAAATATAATATATTTTATTTATAGAATAACTTTAATAAAGTATTACATTTTTATATAAAAATGTATTTTTGTTTTATTACGTTAATAATACGAATAAAACAAAGCGTCGTTATCATTATAATAATTCATATTATTAATCGTGATAATGGAATCAATGAGTAGTGACTTCTCACATAAGCATCGATAATCCCGATCTTTAGTGTGCATTTCTTATCTGACCCTGCATTATTCTTTGTACTTTTACTTCTTAAGGTAGTTCAGCGATTATCAGCGGTAAAACTTCATGAGTTATTTTATAAAATATTTTTGTCGTTTTCTCGATCAAATGATATGAATTACATTGTGGGGTCCACCCGATGATTGGTAGTTATGCGAATATTCCTGCTAAGCGAATATTCCCAGACCGATCGAATAATATAACCACTTGCGTACTTTGCAAAATTTATAAATATTACCTGACTATAACATTATATCAAATTTATTCCATAATATTCAAAATAATATTTATAGAAAATTCATCTTTATTTATAAAAATTGGGGTCTTCTGACCTCCCCTTAACATGAAATTTAAGCCCTCGAAATTATAGTGCGTTACAGGTATGTCGAAGAGTAAGGATACCTTGATTTCATTTGATTCTAACTCCCAGTCGTTTCCTCGACGTCGTTGGTTCCTCATGAAAACTTTGACTTGAGTATAACCTTGGGCGTAAATATGTTCCTTAACATTATCAAAATTTGAGCGGGAACCTCTTAAATACGTCAAATCTTCCATTATTTAAATGGGTTCTAACTTCGATAATATGGTTCGGGTCTTTCACATATTCGTAACATGGATATGTGAAAAGCGTTATGAACACGAGACATATTTGGCGGTAAAAAGCGAGTCTATAGGCCCGATTCCTACTCGATCGAGGATTAAAATGGGCCAGATGAATCGAGGATTAAGTTTTCCTCTTTTTCCAAATCTTGTAACTCCTTTCCATGGAGCGACTCTTAACAACACATGATCTCTTATATCGAATTCCACTTCCTTTCGATGAAGATCGGCATAACTCTTTTATCGATTTTGTGAGGTTTTTATCGTTGTCGGATCGTTTGAATCTTTTAAAGTAGTCATGCGTACCAACTCGGTCCCAACAGCGTTCTTCACCCACCTCGTCCCGGCATCTTTGGAAGCGACACTTTCTTCCATCTGACGCTTGAATGGAGCCATACGATACTTAACTTGATAATTGTTGTTGTGGGAAAACTCCACGATGGTAAGAACTTGTCCCAACTCCTTGAAATCAAGGACCTGAGTCTTAATAGATCTTGAGAGTTTGAATAGTCCTCTCCATTTGTCCGTCCGTGCGAGGATGATATCTTAAAACTAAATCGTGAAATCTGTGCCCGTAGCTTTTTGCAAACTAACCCAAAATCGTGAAGTGAATCTTGGGTCTCGATCGAAACTATGGATCTTGGCGTACCATGCGATCTTACAATCTCGTTTATGTACATCTGACAAGGCGTTCAAGTGTATAAGTTTCTCGTATCGGTAAAAAATGAAGCGGAACTTGGTCGTCTATCAATGATGACCCAAATCGCATCGATGCCTTGAAAATCTTAGGAAGGCCGTGCTTGAAATCCATGGTAATGTGCTCCACTTCCATTACGGAATTTCAAGTGGTTGCAATGGACCTTTTGGTACTTGATGCTCCGCTTTTACTTCGTTGACAAGTTAGACACCTTGAGATAAGCGTTATCTCTCTCTTCGTATTGCTCCACGAAATGTATGGCGAATATCGTGATACATTTGGTACTCGAGATGGATTACAAATGGTGTGTTGTGCGCCTCCATCATGATATTATACTTTAAATCCGAATTCGTTAGGAACCTGAAATGCAGGAGTTGACTTCGAAGTATTCCTTCTTCGCCGATTCTTGCTTGGCGTAGCACCTATGCTTGCACTTTTTTTTCTCATACGCGTCGACTCAGGTGCATAGCTTGGCGACTTTAACTTTATCGATTAAAGTCGGTTTTACTCGTATATTATTTATCATCACATGAGTCCACAGGTGTCTTTAACTCTATCTCCATCCTTTGCAAGTCACACAAAATGGGCCTTTGTGTTGACAATAGCTTGTTTCGTGCTTGCGTATGATCTTACACTTTCGATCGTCATTTACCACGTTAAACTTTTCGGGATGGTATTGGATGATATGATCATAATCTTTCAGCAGTTCAAGCCAGCGTCGTTTATCGCGTGTTGAGTTCCTTTTGAGTGAAGAAATATTTGAGGCTTTTATGATCAAGTAAAGATTTCCACTTCTCTCATCTGATAATGCCTCAAATTTTAAGTCTGAAAACAACGATTTACCCGACTCGGATCATGAGTAGGATAATTCCTCTCATATTCTTTGAGTTGTCATGAGGCATAAACTATAACTTTTTCCATGTTGCGTGAGAACACATCCCGACCCTTTGCACGAAGCATCAACTGTAGATGACAAATCCCTCAAGGCGCGAGATGGTATTGCCGAGCAGATCTTTGAAATAAATCTCTCTTGAGTTCTTGAAAACTCTTCTCATTCTTCGCTCAATAGAACTTTGTATCTTTTCGAGTCGGTGAGTCGATGGAGTGGCGATTAGAAAATCCTTCCACGAATCTCCAGATAATAACCCATTTAAGCAGAAAGCTACGTGCTTGATCCTTTGATTTAGGTTGTTCCCGACTTTGAATAGCTTCAATCTTTCTTTGGGTCACGGATATTCCATGACTTGATACCACGTGCCCCGAGAATCTACTTCTTGATCGAACTTCGTATTTCTTGACTTGGCATAAAACTTATATTCACGAAGCTTTTGGAGTGTCGACCTCAGTGTTGCTCATGATCTTCACGGCTTTTGGAGTAAATAAGGATGTCATCAATAAAAGGCGACCACAAAAGTGATCTAAATATTCCTTGAATACTCGGTTCATCGTATCCATGAAAGCGGCGGGAGCATTAGTCGATCGAAGGACATGGCTAGGAATTCATAATGCCGTCTTAAAAGTTAAAGCCGTCTTTGGAATGTCGGTAGGTTACAATCTTCAATTGGTGATATCCGGAATGAAGATCGATCTTTGAAAAATTTGGCTCCTTCTGTTGTAGTCGAAGCGGGTCATCAATACGTGGCGATGGATACTATTTTTGATGGTGACATGATTGACTCCAGATAATCAATCTGAAAGTCGCATACTCCGTCTTTCTTCTTCACGAATAGAGCAGGGAGCACCCGAGGAAATCTTGGGAATGAATAAAGCCCGATGTCTAACAATTCCTGCGGTTGGGTCTTTAACTCCACGAAGTTCGATAGGAGTCATTCGATATGGGGCTTTGGAAATAGGTTTTATCTGGGGTTCAAGGTCGATACAAAAATTGATTTCACGCTCTACGAGGGTAGGCGGGGAAGTTCTTGAGGAATCGTCGGGAAATTTATTAACAATAGAAATATCGTTCAAAAGCCCGCGTATTTTGTTTAAATCGTGACATGAGCTAAGAAAGCTTGACATCCGTTTTTCAATAAGC
The DNA here is from genome assembly GCA_020205615.1 of Panax quinquefolius. NCBI lineage: Eukaryota > Viridiplantae > Streptophyta > Magnoliopsida > Apiales > Araliaceae > Panax > Panax quinquefolius. Next base: position 24,290,774 of record CM035169.1, on the reverse strand, counting down.
GAATAACTTTATGGCTTGAGATGGTAGTGATTGATTTTAATGGTTTGGTCGTTTGAATTAGCATAATAGGTTGATTAGGAACATGAAAGCTATGACTACGAAAACAATCAATTTTTGCATGATAAGTAGTTAACGATCAATCCACAGAATCCGTCAAATGCAAGTATTTTTAATGAAATAAGATCGACAAGTAATGTGAAGTGCTGGAGATTTGAACCAAACAAGACTTATAAGCGATGGATGTAATGAAGGTTTCTCTGCGGAGTTTCCTGAGATAAGTCAAATCTAATTTCTCGGTCAAATTTAATCGATGGCGCAAATAGGAGAAATAAAGAATGGGTAAACCGGTATCAAATAAAGTATAGACTTCATTAGAGTTTATGATAAAGCTTACGTGATGACCTCATTCGGGTTCCTTGCTCTACGGGAGGTCACTGACAACCTTTCTCCACTTGCCTTTCTAGGTTTGACTTTTACGGGAATGACCTTTGGTGCCTCCATCCCTAGTTGAATTTGTCTTGATGGCAACAAAATCTAACTAAGTGACCTTCTCTTCCTGATTATAACATGCTTTGGAATGACATATGCGCGATTTTGAATGATGTGTCCTCTCCTCGCATTTGAAGCGTATGATAGGTGGTCTTTCTCCTTCCTTAACAACGGGTCTTTGGTCTTGACGTCTTTCCATCATTGTTGAATCTCAGTTTCTTGAAATGTCCATTCTTTATTGTTTTGTACGATTACCAAAGAAGTGGTTACCATATCGCTGTTGATTCCCTCACGCTTGTTGTCAAACTTGATGACTACTCTCTGTTGAGTATTATAATTTTGTCGTTTTGCTCTCTTTTAGTTGCGTTGACTCGTTATCGCTCCTTGGCGAGCCTATTTACAACATCGAATACAAACCACGGTTTATGAAATAAGATGTTGGCGTATCTCTCGACTTGAACCTCTTAAAAACATTGGCGCCATTCTCTCTTCATTTATCCACCAGTGGGGCCTATGGCAAGTGATAACTCATGAAATTTTGCCTCGTGTTGCGACACGGTCGTATTGTTTTGTTCGACTTGATAAACTCCACCTCCTTCGTATGGCGAATACTTTCGGAAAAGTATTTGTCGTTGAAACGACTCTGGAACTTCTCCCAAGATATCTTGATGCTGACGAGGTTGAGTCGTTTCTGGATTCCCACGATGTCTGCCTCTCCGCGACATAAAAAAACGACAAAGGAACCTTTTGCTCCTCGGAGCATCCCAGAGACATCAAATATCTTGGTGTCTGCTTTATCCATGCTTAGCGAGAAGTGGTTTTAGCTCTCCCTTAAACTCGGTGGTCCCGCTCCTTGAATTGTTTAAGCGGTGGCCTTTGAGAGTTTCCGTGTTTCCACTACGTTTTGGGCGAGAGTATTTCTACTTTCTTTGTTGCGTAAATTACATAAAACTCTCGAACATTTGATCGTTCATCATTTGGTCGGTGTTGTTGTTTTGCATGAGGATTATCGCCTTCACGATGCACATTATCTTGATTATTGATATGTGGCGAATCGGCGATCGCTTTGTGCTCCATTCTTATTCTCAACATTCTCGGATGTCATTTTGAGATCTTGCCGTAAAACAAAGGTTAATTGACGTATAACAAATTATCCTATATTACGTGAGACCAATAAAATATACATAAACTTAGGTAGGTCAAATACTTAGTGAAAATTATTCCCGTCTCTCTCCCTCTAGTACTATTCTCACATCTTAGCCGAGGATCATATCCTAAGCTACGATACTGTTGTGACTCTGGACACCAACTTGTGTGACACCTCACATCGGTACCTGTCGACACTTATAGAAAGGCGGCGTCCCCGGAGAATAGCTCGGTGCATTCTATCGAGCGAAGTCGCGGCGAGAGGCTAGGGCTCTTCACACTTATAGCTCATCCAATGTGGCCCCCAAAATTAGGTATACATCACCCATCTTGGGTAGTCGGATCGTGAGTGCAAATTTAAATGACTTCTTAATATAAGCGTAGTGTATGCAATCGACGTAAGCGTGAGTTTGAATCTGAATATTATCTCTAGATATTATCTGAACTTCGAAAAGGTCCTCATTACAATTATTATCACCTTTATTTCACGAAATAGTGAGGGACTACTAATCTTATCCTCTGGGACCATTACTCAGTTCCAGAGGCTAAATCGGTTTATGTTCCCATTTCACAGAGAAACGGTGAAAAAAAAGGTGAGCTCGACTAGCCCGATAAGAAATATTATGACTAAGATAATGCGAATAAATTATCATTAGCCTTGACGATTGTTAAGCGATAAAATATAATAAACATCAAGTTTAAGCTGCGGTGAGAACAAGCGATCCATTAAAAAGTCGAGTAGAAAAAAATCTCTACTATCTTTTATGATTTAAAGGGTTTTCATCCTTTGTTATAAATGAGACTCGGTTTAATAAATAATCCACATCATTGAATCACCCTACACTTTCGGCGAGGATATTCTTTAGTATCACGACCCTGATTATTCATACTTTTACGGGCGAGAATAGTTGTGTATTCATTAATAATTAATGATCGTACCAACAAGCATCCATCGATGCCTTCTGACCTTGAGGATTTTACCACATCATTTGTAACATTACGGTCGTGATTACCGCTAATAGTCTGACAGTCGTAATCATACCAAGTCCATCATACTCTACAGGCCACGAGATGACTTTAAAAAAATATAAACATGAGGGATGATGACAATGATATAAAATTCATAAAACAAGTTCAAGAATTATTTTATCCGGGGAATTATTAACGTCCAAATTGTCGATATGATCTTTGTTTTGTAGAGTAAAATTCAAGAATGATCGGAAGAATATTTCCATGAAAGATCTTTGGATGAAGCCTTGAATATCGAGGATATTCTACTAATTTCATGGAGTATAGAAATCAAAGTTTTAACTTATTGGGTATAATAAAGAATGGAATAACAAAAGAAATCACCGTGCGTGCGGTATTTACGCGTGAAGCGAGTTATTCAGCGAATAATAATAACGGAACGGGTCGGTGAAATTCACATGCAAGCGGGATGTTCAACGAAGAATAATAAAGATGGAACCGGATCCGGTGTAAAACACGAGATGGGATATTCAGCGAGAATGATAAAAAAGGAACCGGTCGGTTATAAAACACCACAGACGGATGTTCAACGAGAATAATAAAAGGCGGAACCCGGTCGGGTGTAAAACACCTGACGAGGATGTTCAGCAGACAGAATAATAATAAAAGCGGAACCGGTTGAGGTGTAAAACACTGCGACAGGGATGTTCAAGCGAATAATAGAAGAATGTCACCAAGTATAGGGGTAAACCAGCATGTATCTGAGTTATTCAATGAGAATAATAAGCGATGGAATAACAAGCAGATCTCTTCGTGAATAAGAAAGAATAACACCACTTACAGTCTGACAAATAATATTCCTACCTTAGAAGGCTGAATATTGGCGAAGTGAAGTAGCGAATACTTTTCTTCTTTCTCTACATAGTTTCTCTCTACAGAGTTTGATTGAATTAAGTAAAAAAATAATGAAGGAATGAGCTTATTTATAGGAAAATAGAATCGTAGTAATTAATCCATGAGCAAGTCCAGATTGATTTACTTTAATCTAGCGGTCCGTATTTAAATAAAATCTTTTAAATAAAATATAATATATTACTATTTATATAAAAATATTTTACTTCTGCAAATCTTATCTTGACAATATGCAAAATCTTATCTGTGTATCGTAATAAAATATAATATATTTTATTTATAGAATAACTTTAATAAAGTATTACATTTTATATAAAAGATGTTTTTGTTTTATTACGTTAATAATCGAATAAAACAATGAGCGTCATTATCATTATAATAATTCGTATTATTAATCGACGATAATGGAATCAATGAGTGACTTCTACCATAAGCGTCGATAATCGATCTCTGTGTCTTTCTTGTCTGACCACACGTATTCTTTGTCTTTTTTACTACTGGAGTAGTTCAATGATGTCGGCAATAAAACTTCATGAATTATTTCGATAAAATATTTTTTTATAAGTTTTCTCGATCAATGATAATTACATTATGGGGTCCACCGATGATTGGTAGTTATGCGAATATTCCTGCTAAGCAAGAATATTCCCAGGCCGATGAATAATATAACCACTTGCGTACTTTGTAAAATTTATAAATATTACCTGACTATAACATTATATCAAATTTATTCCATAATATTTAAAAATAATATTTATAGAAAATTTATCTTTATTTATAAAAATTTGGGGTCTTACGTAATATTTCTTCTTGAAATTTGATTGAGCTAAGCACCTTTCTTTCATTTGTTCTCTTGAGGAAATGAGAATATAGTTAAGAGACGAATCGAGGAGCGGAGTGATGGTCGAAGAAGATAGCATTAGTAGTCCTCACGGTTTATGAAATAGTGTGCGATTACGTGAAATAGTGTGATAATAATTGTAATGAGGACTCCTTTTGAGTTTGTATAATCTACTAGTAAACAATATTTGTATTGAAACTTCGGTTTATGTTTTGTTAAGTATTATGCGTGACGGTTGTATTAGTAAGTTGTATTTGAATTACGTACCATGGATTTGGCGACCTAAGATGGGTGATGTATACCTAATTTTGGGGGCGTCACATAACATATTTACATCATTTATTCAAAATAATAAAATTCAAATTATTTTGTTAACTAATCAAAACAACTAATTAAATAAAATAAGTTGTATAACATATTTACATCATTTAATTAAAATACTAAAATTCAAAACATAACATATTTACATCAAATACTAATTTTAAAAAAAATACTAATTTAATTTAAAAATACTAAAATACTAAAAAATCAAATTAAAAAATAAACAAAAAGGAAAAGATACTAAATACGATAAAGAATATTATGACTTTCAGGGAAAAATTTAATAGAATCTGATGAGCAACAAATAATAATTCAAACCTATTTCATGTATGAATTTAAAGTTCATAAATCTATCTTTTATCCATGTGACAACAATCGATATACATCTTAGGAATCGAATATTCATGCTTTAACGCTTCACGGGCGAAGATATTAAATGATTGATTAAGTGTTCATTTAAACACTTTAGCGTACTTACTCTGAGGCGAAGATATTAATGATTCGGTGTGTTAAATACACACCGTTCGTAACATGCTTCTGAGGTTAAAGATATTCTTGGGAAATCATTCATGCTTTAATATTCGATAATATCATTTAAAGTGATAATATTTTTAAAGAGCGAATCAGATTGAAACAAAATGCGAAGGATTAAGGATTAAGGATTAGGTATTGTGTTTATCCGTGTCCAACAATACCCAAAAATAATCCGCGATTGGTGTAAAATTCGAGAATGATCGAAACATGGATCTGATGGCTAGTATCAAAATAGATGTTTTGAATGAAAAGAAAAAATTAATAGTCACAGTATCGTGAATAGTCTTGGAAGGTATCGTGAATAGTCATTATCACGTGAATGAGTACCAGTATCGTGAATAGTAAATCCGAACCCAAAGATAGAAATTCCACGAAACATCTTCCGTGACTTCATGAATGATAGTACTAGTGAATAGTATAGCTGCGTGAATAACTAACTCGCTGAATAGTAACTTCCGTGAATAGTAACCCGAGCACGTGAAAAGTTCGATTTGATAAAAACTTCGGATCAACATTTCGACATAATGATATTGAAGAAATAATGTCATTCTGAAAAAAATATAATATCACGCCTCGAAAAGAATCGATTACTTGGAAGGAAAGGTCGGAAGTGATCTTGAATGAAACTTGTCTTGACAATGACTCAAGTATCTAATACTCTTAAATCGCTCGATAATATAGAGAAAGAGAAAACTTTGTTTACGGTGTGATTTTCAATTAACTTAGCCCTCTATTTATAGGAAAATGTTAGCGTAGATGCAACCTGTACACGATGGCTTTTACACCCTACTCTGTTGCCACCCACCACATTTGAAATAAATTTACATTCTTCACCAACCACAAGTGGGGCCCTCGATTCTAGAAAAAATCAATTATAACCACTAATTTAGAATGGACACCTCTTAAAATTCATAAAAATCATTGGTACATTTTAACGGTTCAAAATTTGTGGACATATACTTATGTATATGTATAACTACCTAAATGTTCCGGATTAAAAAATTATAATCCCATAATATATCTCAAAAACCCTGATTTAATTTTTATACCTCGCTCGATACGGTAAAATCATGATAAAACACCTCAGTGAATAATTTCTTCATTTATAACCCATACCATAAATCCATCATTTATATCCCACATAAAATAAATATTTCTTTATCATATATGAATCGATAATTAATTATTCCTTGAATAATATTACTGACGAATCCGCAATTATGTAATGACCCGAGGTAGTTCGGGAAGGGGGCTTCTCCAGATGAGGATTTCTCTTCTTGGCGGCCTTGATTAGGTGACCAAACCTCTCACTTGTGAGAGACTTCCGAGGCATTTGCCGATAATCTTGTCTAATAATATTATTTAAATAATATGAATTATTGATGCGATAATGGAATAATGTGCGGTGGCAATTATTGAGCAGCGATAATACTATAAAATGTCAATGACGGCAATTATTGAATCGATAAACTAAATTGGTAGTGCCTTACTACGTGAGGATCGATAATTGAGCAATCTTGTCGCATACGTCTGGTGTCTTTAACTTCTTGTCGCACCCGCAGCGTATTAATAACGATCCCCCACTTGGTAACAATACGGGTATACCAGCGGATATTATTTTTAACTTCTGTGGATTGATATTACTATGACTACTTAAATTTTGCTGTTTCGTCGATCCCGATAATACTAAATAATATTCACGACGAAAGCGAATAAACTATATAAAAATTTGATGATGTAATAATATATACATAATTTATATATGTTATAAATAATATAAATAATTTGATGATGTAATAATCTTTTAAAAATGTATTAAAAATTCAAATTACATCATAATATTTTAAATTGATATGATTTTAAAAATTAATATTAAAAATTACTAAAATAATCATAATACTCCATTTTGAATTTTAAAAATATTATTTAGTATTATGATTTTTGTAATTTCAAGTATTTTGATTAAATGATGTAAATATGTTATCTGACTTATTTTATTTAATTAGTTGTTTTAATTAGTTAACAAAATAATTTAAATTTTATTATTTTGATTAAATGATGTAAATATATTATGCTTTTTATTTTAATTTTAGTATTTTTTGTTTTGATTAAATGATATTTATTATTGTATTTAGAATATATTTTATATTTAAGCATATTACGTTATCGCATTTAACTTTGGTTTATCTTTTGTTAACGGCGAGGGCGCGGATGGATAACAAAAATGTAGCGTTAAAGGTATTTTGAAAAAAAAAAAATTAGTTTAGAGTGCGAGTGGGACGTTGAAATTAAGCATCGAGAACTTTTTGACCATTTTCCCAATAAATCACTCATCACACATCCATCTCCCTCTGCTTTAAATCAACGGCTGATATCCTCTGATGCTTTCTGTAGTCTACACAACAATAGCACACCAAATCAGTACCTTTTTTCACGACCCTTCCTTATGAGTCGTTTACGCGAGACTTCTAGAGCCGTTCTTTATTCTTCTTAACGTTTTGCCTTCTCTCTGTAAAAAATTCGAAAGCTTCCTTACGATAGGGTTTGATCATCAGCTAGCAACTGAAGGTATACACTATACATCTAATCCTATTATTGTTACACTTTTTCCAATTTCTATTACATTTGTTAATTGCTGTTATTGTTCTTAAGATATATTATTTTGTTTAATTAGATGTTTAAGGATTTTGTTACACTATACATCTATAGTGTTGATCTATAGTGCGATTTTTATATGGAAATATCAGTCTTCTTTTGTATATAGCTGGCTATTAACATTTTGATTTCATGAACTCTCTGGTTTTTTCAGTAGCCAAAACGGTATATTGCTGATTTCTAGAATCGAATATGATGCATATGTAGAAACTGTAAGCTTGTAGTTATCGTTGTCGTCTGTTTAATTTGTTCTCATTTTTTTTTTGTTTTTCCTTCTAGTAAATGCTTTATCCCAGAACAGATTTAAAACTTGATTTGATCTTATTGTACCTAGTTTATGTGCTGTTAAGTTAGAAGAACGAGAATTGTCACAGATTTTATAAAAAAAATTACTGAAAATGCATGAACTTTGTTCTTAATGACCTGATACTCCTAATTTGAATGAGTGATCCTTATGATTCTCGGTTGTTCTTAGTTTGATGGACTGATTTGTTGATTTGGGAAATAATTCAAATGAATGCTACCGTGTTTGTGTGTAGTAGTGTTAGTAGATGCATTAGTACCGTGCTCAAGCTTGCTGCCAAAAAATGTAGGTGTTAATTTGGAGGTGATTGTTTCACTATAGCATGTCCAGGGGAAATGGTATTGTAATTTGGACAAAGAATGGGAATTGTTCCAACATTCTTTAAATGAGTCTGGATTCCTATGTTCTTTATTTGATTGAATTAACAAGAGTAAAGTACTGCATGTGTGTTGGTCATGCAGTTATGCTGATAAATTCAGATGTATATGTGGTGGTTTAACTTGCTTTGTTTTGTGTTGGGATCCAGTGGAAGGAGAGGCAAGATACCGATTAGAATGAGGAATTCATGCCATTTCAGTGTGTGGCTTTTGTAGGAAAGACTGACCGCTGCTAAGAAGATTGGGCATGCCACATATCAGGGTCCTAGTGTGGTGAAGGAGATCATCATTGGGGTAGCGCTTGGCCTCGTGGCTGGAGGCCTTTGGAAAATGCACCACTGGAACAACCAGAGGAGAACTAGGGAGTTCTATGATCTGCTTGATAAAGGTGTAATAAGTGTGGTAATGGAAGATGAATAGGCTACATATAGTCCATCAAGATTTTGAATATGTAAGCAAATATGCATCTTTATCAAGTAAATTTTTGTCAAATCTTATCTAATTATATATATATATATATATATATATATATATATATATGCTAGGGTTGACTTTCTTGTAAGCAATGTGAAAATCTTTTGAGTTTTTGGTATTTTTGAAGGAAATATGTGGTGGTACTATCCTTTAGGGTTCTTGATGTGGTCATGTTCTTGTATTCCTCCTCCCCCCCCCTCCCTCCCTCCCCCCCTCCCCAAAACCCAAAAATGATTTCTATTTATGTTGATAGCTAGATGATTTCATATTAATTATAACATAGTAGTTTTATCGTATGATTCCAAAGAAAATTAAGAAGGGTGAATTGTCTAGTTCCTCTTTCAGGTCTAAGGTGGGTAAATATAAAATTAGTTTGGGCATTTGCATATGCTTGGGGCGGCTGAGTTTGGTAGCCCTCAGCCATGTTTAGTTGGTGTTGGACTAGCTGAAGAGTTCGTTGTTGTTTTTTTATGTTTTTGGCTTTGAGATATTTGTTCCAAAGTTTTTAATGGGTTTTGTGTTTGCTGGTTTGTATTTATACTTTATTTGATATGCATGTTTTGTACGAGTTTATGACTTGATAGATGTTAGGTGTGTTAAATATTCTTCTCAGATTTGGGGCCTTAAATGGCCACAATATATTATTGGGCTATGTTATTGGTGGTGTGGTTTATATATATATATATATATATATATATATATATAGAGAGAGAGAGAGAGAGTCGGTTAGAGGTTACAACATGCATTAAGCCATAGCTGATACAGGCTACAACAATGTATGTACCCGTTGCCATGGCCATTTATTCTAGGCTACTGACAATGTGAACCGTCAATATAGTCAAAAAAACTAAAATAAATCGCATGCTTAGTATGTATCTAGTGATTGTGTATATACATATAAAAGTCCGTTTCTAGTGCATACTCTTTATTTTATATACCATGCTCACCACATTTAGCGATGGGCCGGGATTCACAGTTTGATTAAAATCGTATATAGAAACAACAAAGCGGTTTATATCTTTAAGCGCAGCGGTTCTACGATACTCTGTGACCAGTGAACAAAAGTAAATAAATAATAAATACTGGCTTGATCTGTCATGTATATATATATATATATATATATATATATATATATATATATATATATATATATATATGGCAAATACGGGTTGTTGGGAAGCTGACGTTAGCCCTTATTCTGTGACTAGGCCTTGGACAATTTTTTTTTTTTTATAAGCGGTAGAAATGGCTGAGCCTGGTAAAAATGGATTCTTTCACGACAATGATTCTTTGTGGATAGAGCCCTATATATATATATATATAGTCTGAAATTAAGTATATTTTTGGCTGCAAATATGTCATATTTGAGTTATTTTCGGACCTTTTTCTTTTTTACATGATAGTATTAAGATTTGCTCGAGACACTTGAACACAATTTCTTTGATTTTTTGCAGGGACATTGTTTATTATGTCTAAAAGAAAAGGTCAACAACTCATTACTGGATCACAACGGGCAAGACTCAGTTTTTCAAGAAATATTACTCCCTCTCTCCGTTGGTGACTTGACTTCACCCTTCTCTTCGAATTGTTTATTTGAAATATTTCATTTCTGTATATCCTTTTCCATGTCGGTAGAAGTTAAAGGCTTCATTATTGGCAAGATTTCTAAGTCCAGCAAATGTTGTTGACTTTGTAGTGTTCAAATGAGATGGTTAATGGTCGCAGCATTATTGTGTTCTGTTTTGCACCACACCTTCATTTATTTATTTATTTTAAAAAAGATCAGGAAAGTGAAGGAAAAAAAGTTATTGGTTAAAAAAATTATTTTTGGGGGGTGAACATTTAAAAATTTCACTCCAATGATAAGAAAAAACAAATAAAAAATAACACGTGCAAAACTAGGACATTATTTAGCAAAAAACAAACAAACATAGGACATTGACCAAAACCCCGATTTGGAATCTTTTATCAGTCAGAGACCCTGATTATTCTTTCGTAGCGGTCATTAGTTGGTCGGATTCAAACTCATTGAAGTATGAGTTAACCCCAACACTTTTTTAATCTTGGTTTTGTCCAGTTACCTTTTCTAATTGACTGTGCAGTCATTGATTTTCCATTGTTTTCTGGCAAGAACATCATGTTAGTACTTGATGGTAAGAATATTGAAGATTATTAAAGCTCAGTGGTGTCCATGAATTTAGAAGAAAGTGGCAGTCGGTAAAGAAGATTGAGAAAATGAGAGTATGGCGAAGTTGATTGATAAGGAGAGAAACCTATCAGCTGCAAGTGACTTTAATGCGATTAATGCTGGAGTAGTATTCGCGTAACTGTAACTTGTCGAGTATCAAGGTAAATAATTTGTGAAGGGCTCTTAAATCTTACTAGTAGTAATTAATTAATGGCCAAAGCAACTTTAAGCTTTTTGGAGGATTTGATGTTTGTTGGGACCAGGAGGATATGCTTGGTTTTGTAGTGTAGGGACCTATGTTTGGTTTGTGCATATACTAATAAATAAATAGTACCAAACACACAGATAATCAAAGAAAAGGACCTCAGACAGATTATCCAACGTGTAATCCGTAGCAGCAGCAGCACCACCACATTGGTTAAACTCGACTATCGAACTCTTACGCGACTACTACTACTCATTAAAAGCAGGTCTTACTCAGCTTAATTATTGATTGATGAGTTGTTTTCCTTTCGAATCAACATCCATCCATCCTCATGTGCAATTCTAACAACTCAAAAGTACTGCTACTAAAAAGATACCAATTTTTCTTAGCTGCACGAGAGCTCATTGCTTAACGACTTCCATGATTATGTTAATACTCTGTTTATTATGTAATTTAGTATACCTTAGTTGAAAGATTATTGATGCACCTTTCTTCAAAAATTAGACTACTAAAAAGTATTTTTAAATACATTCTTACTATTTGTTAAAAATATATATATCTTTAATTCTATAACGGACTAAAATAATAAAAAAATGTAATTACGTACTAAAAAACAACTGCAGATAAATAGATGAATTTTTTTTGGGGGAAATTTCACATAATAAGTAGGCCCAACCAACTGTCCCAAATACCTAACCATTAAATCAATGATTATAATATACTATAATCAAAGGGATAGAAGTAGGATATGAGTCACCCAGTTAGCAATTAATACTGGACCCTCTTACTGGTAATGGGATATTGACACCACCCATTTTCTCTTGTCATAACTCCGCAACGTTAGAATTGGTTGCCTAAATCCCCAACCACATTTGCAATCATTGTCCCAAATCCCAGTATTAGCATTCATATTATACAGCATCCTTCTGATCCCTTAACATACAGGGAAGGGGGAGGGGGGTAGATTTTTACATCAAATAAATGGAAAATATAAAGAAAAGAATACGCCGAGTTTCATCCCCTTGTCATTTCTGCTGAAAAACTCCTAACATAGCCAAAGCTTCCTCACCACTCTCAACTGATAATGTGCATCAAATTTCCCCTTTTTGGTGTCCTTAAAACTCATGCAAGCGTTTCCGTTCTATGCTTTTGCATAAATGTCTCCTGAAATCCATCCGTATATAATTCCCGTGTACTGCTACTGCAACTGTTCACCTCTTGATGAATGATCCTTCAGAACTTGGCATACTAGATGAATCGGTGGAGGTGTAGGACACATCTATTTTTGTCAATGCACTTGATATCAAACTGTTTAAGCTAGAAGAGTGCGCAGAGAGCTGACCGAACCATCCATTCTAGAACTCATGAAAGGAGGTTGATTAGGCATGAACTTCACAATCTTTATCAGTAAGCATCCGAACCACTTCATCCATAGATGGCCTTAAAGCAGCTGAGGCTTGTGTGCAAAGCAGTCCAATTTGGAACACGCTTCGACACCTCTTTTGCTGGAAAATCATCTTGCAGGCGAGGATCAACTACTTCAGCCAATTTATGGGTTTTGTAAAGCTTCAAATCTGATTCCAAAATGATAACATTCAATAAAGTTTGTTTCTTAAAAATATAGTTCGAATGGAAGAAAAAAACAGGGCAGCAAGTCTTACTGTTTGTAAAGGGAGCCGAATCCTCTACAAAGGTAATGTTTTTCTACCACATACAATCTCAAGAACCAGCACCCCAAAGCTATAAACATCAGCCTTCTCAGTAAGTTGTCCTCGAACAAGATATTCCAGGAGCCATGTACCCTCTGCAGATCAAAAAGTTCATTAAGCATACTACATTAGATAAATTATATGTAAATACAGAATTGGTCATAGGCAAGTGTGTTCCTTGGCTACAAGGTTAACATCACTGAAATGTACGAGTGTCAAACATTTGTCTTACAGTGTCCCTACAATTCCGGTGCTAAGATGAGTCTTATCTTCTCCAAAACACCGAGCAAGTCAAAGTCAGCAATCTTTGGAGTGAAGTCCTCAACAAGTAAAACATTGCTACTCTTAATGTCTCTGTGAATTATCCTTATCTCAGAACCTCCGTGAAGATATGCAAGCCCTTCAGCTGTTCCAACTATCACATCAAACCTTTGCTTCCAGTTCAAAATTTGAACGGCGCCCTTATCTGCATAAATAAACAACACAATTCAAATAAACTCACATTCACAAGCATTTGCATTTGCATTTGCGCACTTGCACAGTTACATGAATGGGAGAAATAAAGAGATAATTACCAAAAGGAATCGATCGAGGCTCTTGTTGGAGTGCGTATTCATAAACCAAAAAAGGCTCTGGGGCCTTCAATGCTACAACCCAAAAGCTTCACAAAGGTTCTTGTGTTTAATCCCACTTATCAAGTTTACCTCATTGAAGAACTCATCAACCCATTGCCTGAGTGTTAAAAACAGCCTCTTAACCGCAATAGTCATTCCATTTGGTAGTGTTCCTCGGAATACAGTACGGATGCACCTTCGCCTAGTTTCCTCGAAACACTGAAATAATTTGTTGCCTTCTCGAGAGTTTCGTATTTGTATGTCAAACTGGACTTGTTAAATGAAGAGATATGGCCAAGATTACCGCGTTCTGCATAAAGGCAATTGAAATATGTTTACAATGATAGTGTTTCAGATTAATTTCCTCCTTCGGCTTATTGGTTGAGTTTCAAAATTCTACCTTTTTCAACTTTGACAACCTTACATAAACTGCATAAGCAGCAACAACTGAGAGCATGAAGAAGGCTGCTGCAGACATACCGATACCTACAGTTGCTCCCACACTAGATGCCCTGAAAAATCATGGCAACAAAAAAAAGGGTTAAAATATGTGCTTACAATATTTTAAGAAACTAAATTGATCCGTTA